>JAOVYX010015619.1:0-27218 GCA_035668315.1 Drosera spatulata | reverse complement strand
ATTGATTAGCTCAATTAATCATATTACATGCATTCAAACTTTAATGTATAAATGATAATTAGCTTGAACCATTCATATCATGAAGCTATTCTATTTGAATCATTTAGCATGATCTATTAGCCTTAACTCATAAATATAAAGTGTTCAATTTCATATTAATAAGCCATATGTCATTAGTATAAGTTTCATGCATCAACATTCATCATTTACAAATTGTTTCAGATTCAATTCCTAAATATCATGATCCAAATTCGTCACAAATTCATCTATTCATCCCCACAATATCACTACTCATCCCCATAAACGATGTAAATACTCATTGTGGTAGAATTGAAACAATCTGAAAATGAGAGTGTTACAACGCAAATGAATATCCACAAGGTTACGTAAACAAAATGATGAAAAACAAAACAAACGTCGCCTAAATACGAGCCCTAACGAGTGAGAAAGGTGAAAAAGTGTGACGGCGGGGTCTCTCTTCAAAACCCTTGCGTCGTCTCTGCTTCTCTCTGATCGTCATCTTCCCTCCTCTCTTGTTTTCTCCCCTAAATGTTGTATTTATAGGAGAAAAACCGATTAAAAATCGATCGGACTGCTCTGTTTTAATCTGTAGTCGAACAGAATTTAATCTCTTGAGCTTCAGCATTATCGCGGCCGTAACCACTTAAATTGCTGGTGTCGCAGCCGTGAAGGCGTTGTCACGCCCGCGACGGATGTCCTCTACTCGCGACGCTGCTTTCTCCAGTTCAAAATGCACACAACACTTTGTAAACACCTTGCTACACCTTTAAACATCATCTAACATCAATCCAACACCTAAAACTGCATAGCAACACATAAAAACAATAGCAATGACGTGAAATCTAGCTGTTACTCTCCTCAAAACACGTGAAATCACGATCACATCAACATTTGGCTTTAAACTCTTTGACACACTTTTATCCAATCTTTGTCTTGATTATTTCTCGTCCAAAATCCATGCTTATCTGCGAAAAACACAACCAAACAGCAATACCAACATTTCAGACTAAAAACAACACTAAAAACATGAAAATAGACAATACTAAGTAACAAAACAAATATTTAACTTAAAGAAATAATGCGTACTTTCACACACATAAAATTCCCCTAATCTAACCCTTTGCTTGTCCCCAAGTAAAGTTTAGACTCAAAACAAAGACTCAACTTGAAATTGAAAAACTAACAAATCTCAAAAACTCCCATAGCTTGAGCATTAAAGTAATTAGAATGCCTAAAATTAACAACATAAAACACATGTCGAAGGAATATTCATCACAAAGTCGCCCTTCATCTCTATTCATACCACATAAACTACCCCTCAAATCATCCCTTCTCATGTCCCTTTACACCTAGCAGATATTTCAGAGATGTAATAAGGCAAAACATTTCGAAAATTATTTTCAAAACTCATTTATTCCACCCCGTTTCTTCCTTACGATCAGAAATGCGTCCGACATGGGCCGTTCCCAAAGCCACCAAGGACTCAAAGGAGGTCTAGATTCCCTACTGGATATGTATCTTTTTTTCACCTTCAACCCCATCTTATTGAATACAACATCCTCCCTTTTATCCGTGGCTGGTAATTTTGATTACCGAGGTAAGAAAAATTATACTTTTGAAGCTTTTTGCTTGTCTTAAATTGCTTTTGATAATTTTTCTTCCAATTCTTGTTTAAAAATGAGTAGGTCTAGAACATTGTTCAATAACCAAAAATAGCATAAGGGTCACCATGGAAGACGGGTTTTCAAAAACTCACACTATGCCCCCTATAATCGGTGAATAAGTGAAAAGATGATATAAAAGGGGAACATGGAGTTTTTATTTATTTATTTATTTTTATCATATGTCTCTTTACAGTTCAAGTCATCACTAAAATGCTATCTACACATGAACGGGTCATATCATAGGAATGTAATAAAATGGTATTAACGAAGATTCACGACTTTCTTAGACACGATATTCAAACTACATATATTAGTGCAACAATTATTAAGGCATAAATCATCATTTTACTTTACTCAAGTCATGGAGTAAAAAACAAAACACATGTTTTTATATTTTTTCATTTCTTTTTTTACTTTTTTTTATAAAATATATATAAACAAAACTCATAAGACCCCTCCTCTAAGCTAAAACATTACATTGTCCTCAATGTAAAAATAAAAGTAAATCGCAAAGGACAAAAGAAATACTTGTTAGCTAAGGTTTACCCTAAAAACAACTAGCCCTGCAGAACCAACTCCATATATCTCTGATCATCCCATCCATCCCGTTTTGAAACTCCAAGATCGATCGGATATGATTGACCTCACTAGATGTCATCTTCAAAGCAAGCTTCATCTCTTAGATACTCTCTATCATCAACCTTTGATTCTCTTGAAGCTCTGTCATGTGATGCCTTAAGATATTAAAGGTGCAAGGAGTTGGAGCCATCATGGGATTGTTTCGATCAATAATCTGCTCGTCTACTTCCTCGATCCATCTGTCTACACGTGCTACGTCGATTTCTTTTTTGTTTAGTAAGTTAGTGTTTGACCTCTGACAAAACACAACTCAACAATAAATCTGAGTCCCTTTTACTCTCTCACACATGTAAAAAAAAAAAACATAACGAGAAGAGACAGTATAAAAATCACACATAGAAGCATGTAAACGAAATCAATGCCACATTTCAATATATAAATGGCTAAGGATGAAATTTGGTGTTTAAATCTACACTTGTGAATCATGTCTTGAAACTAGGTTCATTAAGCATTAATCTCCTTTCGTTTCTTTTAAAGGGTGAAAAAGAAGGAGTCAACAAAAATAACTAAAATGAGATTGCATAAAACATAAAGAGTTATACATCTTTGAGAATAAAATAAAATACAACTAACTCAAACAGAAATAAAATGTCTGGAATGTCGACAATAACCATCCTCCTCTAAGCTGGACTGAAGTGCACTCTAAAGAAAATACAGGCGCATGAAGTAAGTCTGACTAAAGAAAATAAATCACATAGGAGGATGTGATGCTGGAAATCAGTAATCAAAGATATGGCGCTGGAAGTCTTCCTGGCTCTGCTGTATAGCATCCAAATGCGTAGTCACGTCAGCACATAAGTCAGACACCTCTCGCTGTAGAGACTGATAAGCAGTATACCAGTCCATGAGAGGTACAGTATAGTGCTCATGATGTGACGTAGCTCCCTGATGTGCAAATAGGCTAGAATCGCATGAAATAGATCATCGTAGATGATGTGAACGCTGGGACTGATGTGAAGATTGCGACAAATCTGGCTGATGGAAAGGCTAGGGAAGATCTGTCTGAGGCTCACTCATGGCTGCATCCCCCTCTGAATCCTGCTCCTCCTCATCCTCAGCCTGATCGTCATCATCGTCAGCAGCAGCATCATCATCAGCAGGTGGAGGAAATCCTTAGTTCCTCCGAACTGAGAGTGTAATGGAACTAGAAGGCAAAGGAAGTCGCCTGGGGTCCTCACCAGCTCGTGCCGTCATATAATAAATCCCTCTGTTATACTGATATCATCCTGACTCGGATGAAGTTGCCTATGCCAAAAGCTCCTCGAGTGGGCTCTGATAATGACGCTACAGCCGATAGGTCAAACCCAAAGTGCGCAGCGAGTGGTGTAAGTAGCCCACCGATAAGTATAGGCACAAAAGCACTGTCCCTCATAACTGACTCGATCTTCTCCACGAGCATGTATCCGGTACTGAGGTACGGATACTGCGCTGGAGAAATCAAGTTGTACAAAAGCACAAAAAATATACCCAGCTCCTTCTAGGAGACAACACCTTGGCTACTCTTGGTTGTCGATAGTGTATAAGCAAGAAACCAGTGGTGAGAACGTACCACTGGGTTTCTAAGTGTCGAGCTTTTGCTGCTATGAGGGTTATAACCATCATTTAATGTCAGCTCCTGCCACAACATCTGTATATACGACACATAACCCCTCTCATAGTCTTTGTAGGCACCTGCGCGTACACGATAAACCCCGTAGAACTCTGTCATACTCATCCTCCTCATCTCGTTCCCCAGCTGAAACGAGATATACTCCTCTACTAGATCGTCAGCCGGTGCAATTCCAACCATACTGGTTCAAGTGTCCAAAATCTCTCTGACGAGTGACACGTAAGTGGGCCATTCCGTCAGCAAAGAATGATGCTATCCCAGCTGCATGACAGCACGAGTGATCTGTGGCCATAGACCTAGAGTGACTAGATCGCCAGAATGAAGAAATCGAATCTGCCTGATAATTTTGGCCATGATCGTGACATGCTGGTCAGTATACAATGCAGGAATCTGGATAGCATTATGAGGATACGGCTGTAATACACGCTCTGTGGTAGTCGATGGACCCTCGCCGGATTGATAAATAGGGTTCTTCATAAGAACCATTGTCAATGATAATCGTGTATGAAATCCTACACAAATTGCATGAATGTGTCAAATTCGGGTTCAATTTCAACAATTTAACTATGAATTTGCAATCTATGTGACGAGTAGATCAATTTAGAGTTCAAGATTGTTGAATTTTGAGTTGAAATGAGAATTTCATACCTAGGATTACGCAACCTTGAATAACGCGCAAAACTATGTGTTCCAGACGTCGTGCTACTTGTCCGCATGTTCCCCTCGATGATATGAACGTGTTGGTTACTTGATCGCACGGAATGGATGCAAAATTGAGAATATGGGATGAGAGAATTTGAAAGGAAATGCGCGTGTGTTTGTGTGAGAAATGAAAACTGAAGCAGCCCAGTGGATGTATCCCTACGAGAGCCGTCACGGCCGCGATGATGAAGGTCACGCCCGTGACAAATGAGTCGTGCCCATTACACGTCAGTTGTGCCTGTGACAGGCTTTTCTTTACATATTCATAAACATCTTTGTTTAAAGATGGCCAGTAAAATCCATAAGATAAAATCTTGTGTGCTGTTCATCTCACTCCAAAATGTCCTCCACAATCATAGGAGTGACAGTGCTTCAGCACTGACTTTACCTCGTGATCAGGAATGCATCTTCTTATAACATCATCGGTACAAAATTTAACCAGAATCAGATCCTTCCACGAGTAATACTTTGCATTGCTCTTAATAAGATCACTTGGTAATTTTCTGATCATCAGAAAATTTACAAGGTCAGCATACCAAGGTACATAACCGTGAAGACTATATAAATACTCCTTACGAAATAATTCTGATATTTTTAACGTCTCATCCTGATTCATTATTCTTGATAAGTGATCGACGACATAATTTTTTGCACACTTCTTATCTCTGATTTCAATGTCAAACTCCTGAAGGAGAAGAATTCATCTCAATAATCGTGGTTTTGATTCCTTCTTCTTCAGAAGATATTTTAATACAGCATGGTCAGAGAATACAATTACTTTAACTCCTAATAAATATGAACGGAATTTTTCAAGGGTGAAAATAATTGAAAAAAGCTCTTTCAATTGTCGTATAATTGACTTGAGTTTCATCGAGGATTTTCGATATGTAATAAATTACATGTGAAAACTTATCCACTTTCTGTCCAAGAACCGCACCTACGGCTCGATCTCTCACATCACACATGATTTCAAACGGATAATTCTAATCCAGAGGTTGAATGATATGAGTTGAAATTAATTTATCTTCAAGTATTTCAAAAGGTTCTTTACATTCCTCAGTGAATGTAAATTAGGTATCTTTCTTCAATAATTTATTTAAGGGGTCTGTGATCTGAGAAAAATCTTTTATAAATCGTTTGTAGAAACCAGCGTGCTATAGGAATGCACGTACTTTTCGAACGCTTGAGGGATGAGGTAGAGATTTGATAACTTCGACTTTAGCCTTGTCTACTTCTAATACCTTTGCGAAGACGACGTGTCCCAACACTAAACCTCTTTCCACCATAAAATGGCATTTTTCGTAGTTTAGAACGAGGTTTGTTTCTATGCATCGTTTTAGCACCTTTTTTTAGATTTTTCAGGCAATGGTCAAAAGAATTTTCATAGACCGAAAAATCATTTATCAAAACCTCAATTATATCGGATATATAATCAGAAAATATTGACATTATAAACCTTTGGAACGTTACAGCTGCATTGCATAAGCCAAAGGGCATACGCCTATAAGCATATGTTCCAAAGGGGCAAATAAACGTGGTTTTCTCTTGGTCTTCAGGGGGCTATCACAATTTGGTTATATCCCGAATATCCATCTAGGAAACAGTAATGAGAATGACCTGTTTGCCTTTCTAGCATTTGATCAATGAATGGCAACGAAAAATGATCCTTTCTTCTGGCTGAATTTAATTTGTGGTAGTCAATGCATACCCTCAAGCCACTTTGCCCTCTTGTTGCAATGGTTTTCCCGTTGTCATTCTCGACTACTGTTAATCCTGACTTCTTTGGCACAACTTGTGTCAGACTTACCCATTGGTTGTCCGTGAGTGGATAAATTACTCCAACATCGAGCAATTTTAAAATTTTATTTTTGACCACCTCCATCATAGGGAGGTTTAATTTCCTTTGAGGCTCTCTTGATATTTTGGAGTTGTCCTCTAATAATATTCTGTGCATACACGTAGGGGGACTAATTTCTTTAATGTCGGCAATGGTCCACCTAATAGTCATTTTGTGCCTTTTTAGTAAATCCATCGGAGCCTTTTCTTACTCATCTGTCAGTTGACTTGAAATAATAATAAGTAACTTGTTATCGTCACCCAAATAAACATATTTCAGCTGAGCTGACAACGGTTTTAGCTCTAATGTTGGTGGTGCTTCAATTGATGGCCTGATCTTTTCATGATCTTGGGCCAATTCGAGCATTTTGACATGCTCTCGTTCTTTCAATTGATCTTCTAGAAAAGACAAGTCGTGATCATAACTATATTCATCAAATTCTTGATCAATTTCGATTTTCTTGATGGTTTGCATAAAGGTCAACTTATCTGCATCAAATAATTCTTCTTCAAGGGATATGGAGGTGCTAATTGAACACATAGCGAATACTTGGTCACTTGGATATGTCATTGCATCATAAATATTAAATATGATCATCTCTCTATCAATTTCCATAAACAACGTTCTATTGAGAACATCTATTTTAGTGTTAGCTGTCCGTAAGAATGGTCTCTCTAATAAAATAGGTGCGTGAGTTTAATGATTTTGACCATCTTCAGTCTTTATAATGTTAAAGTCTGCAGGAAAAATAAGATCGTTAACTTTCACAAGAACATCTTCCATCACTCCAACAGGATGTGTGAAGGGCCTATCAGCGAGCTGAATTACAACCCCAGTTGGTTATAAAGGTCCAAAATATAATGATTGAAAAATTGATAAAGGCATTGCATTGATGGACGCTCCAAGATCAATCATGCAGCCATTAATTTGCACAATTCCTATCGTGCATAGTATGATAAACATTCCAGGGTCCTTTTGTCTTTGCGGTAGTCTTTTTTGTAAAATAGATAAAACATTCTCGCTTACCATGACTCGTTCATGGCCCTGTAATTTTCGTTTGTTGGTGTAAAGTTCGTTTAAAAAGTTGGCATATCTGGAAACTTGTTTTATAGCATCCAAAAAAGGGATGTTTACTTCTACTTTCTTGAAGAGTTCGAAAATGTCTTGTTCAACTGCTGCCTTTTTGTCCTTAACCAATCGGTTAGGAAAAGGAGCAGTTGAAATAGTCCTTGATTCATTTGGAGCCACAGACTTTGATTTTTCTTCTTATTGTTTATGGGTTTGAAGAATTTCAATTAACCCCTCCTCGTTTTGATGAACTTCAAGTTCATCTTCGATCTCACGAGGGTTTTCTTCATTTTCTTTCAGCTCTTTACCGCTTTTCAGCATCACAGCATTCATTGATTCTCTTGAGTTTATTGGCTGAGATGGTAACTTGTTGTTCATCTTAGCCTTCAACTGGCACATATCAGAAGGTAATTGGTTCATTTAACTTTGGATGCTTTGAATGTCAGTCTTTGTCTCCTTAGCATCTTTTTGTATTTGCATTTGTGTTATAACCATTTGCTTAACCATCTCTTCAAGTGACATTCCACTTGAAGATCGTTGATTATTGTTTTTTGCATTGAAGTGTTGTTGTTGTTGCTGACCAAAACCTAGAGGGTACTTTTGTTATTGGGGAACATTTTGGGTGTTGTTTTGTCATCCCCATCTAAAGTTTGGATGGTTCCTCCAATGTAGGTCAGGCGTATTGTTCCACGGTGCTGTCCTTTATCCTTGAAAATTAACAGCGTTTACGTCTTCTTGTAAGGAAGGACAAGAATCCGTTTTATGTGTTATACATTGACAGAATTCACACGCCTTTACCTATTGAGGCTGTGATTAAGTAGTGTTGGTTACTAGTTTAGTAACCAAATCAGTAAGCGCAGCAATCTTTTTATCGGTAGCCGAGTTTCCAACTACCTCTCTATCAGCATCAGTCCTTGGGCTGAAGTCTTGAGAACTTTGGACAGAAATTTCTATTAGTCTCCTTGCTTCAACAGGGGTTTTGTTCGTTAGGATGCCACCAATTGAAGCATTTATTCGGTGACGTTCTTCGGGTAGCAACCCTTCATAGAAATGCAGAATTAGGAGGTTTTCTACAATTGAATGGTGCGAACAACTTACACACAAGCATTTAAAACGCTCCCAATATTCGTGACGGTTTTCCCCCACCTTCTATCTAATCCCAGAAATTTCTTTCCGGAGATTCGTTGTTCGGCTTGAGGGAAAATATTTATCGAGAAAAACACTCTGTATTTCTGCCCAAGTATTGATTGATAATGACGGTTGTTCATACAACCAATCTTTTGCATATCTCTGTAAAGCAAAAGGAAATGCAAACAGTTCCATTATGTCGACCGTTATACCTTCGGGTTTGGTCGGCTTGCAGATTACGTGTAACTCTTTCAAGTGTCTATACGGGTTTTCATCAGTTAGACCGTTAAATACGGAGAGTTTGTTCAGAAGGTTAGAATTTAATTTCAATTGCATGTTCATGTTTGGTAAATTTATGCAAAGAGACTCATCCTCTATTGTGGGAACGGATAGCTCTCGAAGAGTTTGACTTAAATTTTACGCAGCATTATTTGCATTGTTTTGATTTTTTTCTGCCATTTCAAGATTTTCAAAATTATATGAGTGAAACTCCTTTCTTTATTAATGTGGGGAGAAGAAGTTGAGGGTGTAAAACTTTAAAAAAAAAAAAAAAAAAAGGGTAGATCTTTCTATTTGAGCATATTCGAAATTAGAGACTAATTTTTTAACTTCAGATCCAGTTATCCTACCACTTCTTAAGTTCATAAAAATTCATATAAACTTCTTTTGGGTTCAGGATTTTTTTTTTCGAATTCTCTGATTTTTTTTATATTTTAATTTTCTCTCTGAAAATAAAAATAAAATATGGTTTTGAAACTTTTTTTATTTTTAAAGTTAAATAAATTTGATTGGCTTTTAATTGGCACTCGTTACCGTTACCCGACAACGGCGCCAAAAAATGATGCGGGCCGGATTTAACACCTATCAAGACGGTCGTACTCTTGATACCAATTTAAAATCCGCTACTAAAGATATGTAGATAAGAAAATACGGAGTCGATCCCACAGGGAACAGCGGCGCCTTAATCTGAACTAATTCAACCTAAATAAAACACAATCCCGCACTGTGTATAGAAATGGTAAATTGGGGTGATGGGGTTGGTTTGGTGAAAATAATAAACTATAAAAATAATGAAAAGCAACAAAAACAATCAACAGAATAATAAATGTGGATTTTTATCAATTAACTAAAGCGTTGGGATGATCTTTGAATCCATTGCAACTCCTTTGGATCAATTATGGATTTTCTAATTTAGTTCTTAATGATTTAATTGGATTGGTCGTAGTGAGTTTAGGCTTAACTCACCACTTTTCTAAGTTGTCAACAACCAATTAGCTAGGCAAGTCGATCTATTTGACTAACTTAAATCAGATTCATTCAGCACGAATATGAAATAAAATAATTAAATTTGATAAATAACATGGAAATTAACCAATCATAATATGACTATTGATTAACTCAATAATCATATTCCATGCATTCAAACTTTAATGTATAAATGATAATTAGCTTGAACCATTCATAACATGAAGCTACTATATTTGAATCATTTAGCATGATGTATTAGCCTTAACTTATAAATATAAAGTGATCAATTTCATATTCATAAGCTATATGTCATTAATATAAATTTCATGCATCAACATTCATGATTTACAAACTTTTTCAGATTCAATTCCTAAATCTCGTGATCCAAATTCATCACAAATTCATCTATTCATCCCCACCACATCACTACTCACGCATATGCATTGATACAATAAGGAAACAAGCATAAACGATGTAAATACTCATTATGGCATGATTGAAACAATCTGAAAATGAGAGCGTTATAGCACAAATGAAGATCCACAAGGTAGCGTAAGCGAAATGCTGAAGAAAAAACAAACGTCGCCCAAATCCGAGCCCTAACGAGTGAGAAAGGTGGAAAAGTGTGACGGCGGCGTCTCTTTTCAAAACCCTTGCGTCTTCTCTGCTTCTCTCTGATCGTCCTCTTCCCTCCTCTTTTGTTTTCTCCCTTAAATGGTGTATTTATAGGAGAGAAATCGATTAAACATCGATTGGAAGACTCTGTTTTAATCTGCAGTCGAACAGAAATTAATCTCCTAAGCTTCAGCATTGTCGCGGTCGCGACCACTTAAATTACTGGTGTCGCAGCAATGACGGCCTTGTCGTGCCCGTACTCTGCCCGCGACACTGCTTGCTCCAGTTCAGAATGCGCACAACACTTTGCAAACTCTTTAATACACCTTTAAACATCATCTAACATCAATCCAACACCTAAAACTCCATAGCAACACATAAAAATAATAGCAACTACGTGAAATCCAGCTGCTACTCTCCTCAAAACACGTGAAATGACGATCACATCAACATTTGGCTTTAAACTCTTTGACACACTTTCATCCAATCTCTGTATTGATCGTTTCTCGTCCAAAATCCATGCTTATCTGCAAAAAACACAAACAAACAGCAGTACCAACATTCCAGACCAAAAACAACACTAAAAACATGAAAATAGACAATACTAAGAAACAAAGAAAACATTTAACTTAAAGAAATGATGCGTATTTTCACACACATAGAGGAAGAGATCTCTAAGCACTTACGCATAGAGGAAGAGGCTCGTTTGTGTGTAGACAAACAGAGCGGTTCTAATGTGCATCATGTGGAGGCTAGTTCCTCCAAACAGTTAAAGGTGAAGAGAAATAGTGGGAACTTTAAGAAGAAAGCCTCAAAGTTCACCAAGAAGACCGGACAACAAGCAAGGCATAACAATTTTGAGAAGAAGAAGCGAGACTTATGCCATGTGTTGCAAAGTGGTTCACTATGCAAGGGAATGCGGATTTCGCAAAAGTGCTGATCTTAACAATGATAATGCGGTTGAGGAACACCTTGTGACGATGGTTACCAATTGGAGTCTTGTGTCTATGATCTATGAAATCAACATTGCAAGTGAAGTTGCGGATTGATGGCTAGATTTTGGCGCTACCGTTCATGTGTGCAAGGGCCGTGATGTGTTCAAAACCTTTGAAGAGGTGGAGGACGGTGAAGTGCTTCTGGGAAATGATGCTCGTGCTAAGATCAAAGGCAAAGGGACGTAGGCATCTACTTTACTTCCGAAAAACGTTTAACTCTTATCAATGTATTATTTGTACCCTAGATTAGGAAGAATCTCATTTCTGTTGATTTACTTGTTAAGAAGGGATTCAAAGTGCCTATTGAATCCGAGAAGATTATTCTCACAAAGAATGGTGTCTTTGTAGGGAAAGGATATTCATCTAATGGTATGTACAAACTAAGTATTGATATTAACACTTGTAAGATTCACAGGTACAACCTAGAGGGGGGGGGGGGGGAATAGGTTGTTTTAAACTTTTCATTGTAATACAACGGAATATTTGATTTGAATACACTGATGATCTTTGCAGACTACCAAGGATGTCTGTAGCAAAGACTTATACTTTGAGAATTTGTCTCTATTTGCTGTTTTAATTGATTTCTAACAGTTTTAAAAATACAAAGTAATGGAAAGCAAGTAAAGAACACATGATTTATACTGGTTCAGACACTCGTTATTAACTGATAAACGAGAGCTTAGTGTAGTCTTCCCTTGGTGATCAATGTAGTCAATCCAAGAGGTGAGTTCATTATCTTCTTGTTTTTTGCTTACAAGACAACCCCTTTACAAGTTTGCCAACTTGTCAAAGGTGAAGAACCTAGACCCTTTGCACAGATCCTTTGTTGGACTCTGCTGCAGCTTCTATTCTTCAATGTAGACTAGTGAACCCTTTTCTTCTTGTTCTTCCTCAATTAAGCTCACTATGAACAGTTTGAGTTCAGATTAGTTTTGCACACTTTGTATGTTCAATTCTTCATCCAACAGCACTGTTCCTTGAGCTCTTTGATCCCCTTTTATAGACTGAGGAAATGAACCCGTGATTGTACCAGATCTGATGTTGACAGCTTGTCATATGTGACTCCTTCACTGATGTTGACAGCTCACTTTATTCTAATCCTCGTACTGTCACTTTATACCTCAAATCTTTGATTTGATCAATCCTCAGACTTCTGCCCCAACCTTAGCAACCATCTCTGCTGCACTTCGGTCTGCTATAACTCAGTCTGTACTCAGTACCGTTGAGACCCCGTCTGCACCTAGTCACTGCTGCAACCTTGTCTAAACCCAGATCTGATGCAATCCATCATGCATTGCTTTGTTGGCCCTTGTCTGCAAAATTGATCTAAAATCCTGAAGCATTTGTAGGTTTTTTGTTGTCCATGCATGTCTTAGCTGCATTGTTAAAATTCTCTGTAGTAGTCTATATCTGGTGGCCTACAATGCTCTCCATCTGTGGCCGTCTGCTCTCCAGCATCTAACCAAGACTACAGATTCCTAACTAATTTTTAGCCTAAGCACACTAACTACATCATGATTAATACTTCTAAGTTTTGTTTATCAATTTCTATACAATTAGAGGGATTGCATGTTTCTATCAATACTAATATTTTTATTGCTTATATTCGGTCTGCTGCACTTCGGTCTGCTGCACTTCGGTCTGCTATAACTCAGTCTGTACTCAGTACCGTTGAGACCCCGTCTGCACCTAGTCACTGCTGCAACCTTGTCTAAACCCAGATCTGATGCAATCCATCATGCATTGCTTTGTTGGCCCTTGTCTGCAAAATTGATCTAAAATCCTGAAGCATTTGTAGGTTTTTTGTTGTCCATGCATGTCTTAGCTGCATTGTTAAAATTCTCTGTAGTAGTCTATATCTGGTGGCCTACAATGCTCTCCATCTGTGGCCGTCTGCTCTCCAGCATCTAACCAAGACTACAGATTCCTAACTAATTTTTAGCCTAAGCACACTAACTACATCATGATTAATACTTCTAAGTTTTGTTTATCAATTTCTATACAATTAGAGGGATTGCATGTTTCTATCAATACTAATATTTTTATTGCTTATATTCTTGAGTCCTCTACATTATGGCATCAACGTTTGGTTCGTTTGAATGCTAAGTACATTAAAAGCATGAAAAATCTAGACATGCTTAAAGTTAGCAAAGATGACCTTGAGAAATGTGAGGTGTGTGTAAAGCCTAGAGGGGGGGGGGGGGTCAATAGGCTAATTAAGGAATATTCGATTCTGTTACGAAATTATGAATCAAACTCTGCGGAAAAAAAGATAGCTACAGTTCTAACTGACAATTCTTGATCTGATTTGTTGGTTGTTGGATGACTACAGAAATATAATCAGCAGAAGAAGAAAAAACTGAACACAAGATATAACGTGGGAAATCCTAGTTCAGGGAGAAAAACCCAAGGGACAGCACAGCAAATCCACTATCACAAAACGGATTATAAAAGGTTTTCATGTTCACCTTTCAACCTCTGAGTTTTCCTGGATCACTCAACAAACCTTGTCACAACATAAAATCAAGATCACAACTGATCTACTAAGACTTTTCAGGTTCACCTGTCAACTTCTGAGTATTCTGGATCACTCAGTGAATAGTATCAAGAAAGAATGTAAGTATCTATAAAAACTCACAAAAACTGTGGAGAATGTAGAAATCTCCAAAGATGAAATCCAATCAATCAAGGATGATGGATTTCAGAAAATCCCCAATTTGTAGAAGTCTCTTAATCACAGGGAGAACTGATGAGCCGATTATTCTTGAATTTTGAAGCTTGTAGTTGAGATGGATTTGTAAAGAGTGTGTATTCTAAAGAATGAATGAATATCTTCTATGTCTATCAACTGAATCCTCCATCTCCCTTTTATAGATCCTGGATGTCTTGGAAAATAAGTCAGATAGTACGGGCATTCCAGAATATCACTTACTTCAACAGACTTCTAATCAGACTTAAATGAAGTCTGTGGAGCCAGTCCATGTAGAGTTGTAGTCCGATGTAGTATCGAAGTCTATTAGCCTTCGTCTGTTCCATTCTCACAAGTCTATTTGAACTCCTCTGGTCCAATGCTATAGTTTGTTAAATCTTTACAACCCAGAAATCTGTTATTAAAGGCAATAGTCCTCTGATCTTCATTAAAGCACAGTTAAGCGTATATCATCGGAATTCTGTAACACCGTAAGCATACAACAGACTGCACAAAATACAGACTCATAGCAAAATTTCTTAAACTTCATCTAAATTCTGTTCCCTGAGCAATGAAACTTTGATACCCTGAAGTCTTCTTAGCCGGTTTGATTACTCAGCACTTCCAAGAAGTCCTTTCTCCTCCAGAACTCTGACTCTCACAAGTACTTCCTAGGACTATCAGATGTCCAATACTAGAGGTATAGAGTCTAACGACAGATAATATGCATAGAACAAAAACAAGTATTTTGACACATCAAATCAATAATGGTGACAGACATAGTAATTAAGGCATAAGTCTAATATATTTCTTTAATCTCCTCCAAAGTCTGATTCACCTCTTCAATCTCTCCCTATTTGATGTTGTCAAAAACTTTTTATGGATAAGCATAGGTTCTAAGTCAATCTCCCCTTATTTGTTGGAACACTTTATGATTGACACAATCAGATACTATATCAGTCAGAAAGATATCATATATTAATTTTCATGCAAGCACAGATATCAGACATCAAGACATCAACAACAGAGATAATAGATAACAACTAGAAAACAAAACAGACTTATCCTATTCTAGTTATGAACCCTACTCTCGCAGTTTAACTCCTATATCTCTCCCCCTTTTTTGAAAAAATCAATAGGGTAGGATCCTAAGGTTTTGGTAAGGAACTAGAGCTAGGTAGGCGTTCCTTTCGTAGCTGAAGTATCTGCATTGTTTCCAAGCTCGTGTTTGTAATCGTCTTATCAATGTTGAGCAGATTGCTATGGATGCTGTCAGTTTTAGAACGCAGAACCCCCAGAAGAGCCTTTAAATTTTGTCGTTGTCACTGATTACTTTCATGTCTGATTGATGAAGGCATTATCCATTTTCATGTCATCAATGATTTTTTGTATAGCTTTCCCTCTTTCAGGTCCAACAGTTGCTTCATGCTCAAAAGTCTTTAGCAGTGCCATCTGACAATGTTGCAGCTCTTCCATGTGATCATTCGTGCTTTTTACTTTATCACTAACATGTTTGTTCAGATCACTGAAAGTCTGCCTTAGTCTGAAATCGAAATCAAACGTCTTTTCTGCAGCTGTGGCTTCTGACATTCTTGCTTCAGATTCCTCAAGCATCTTCTTGATTCTTTCTTCATGAGCTTGAACTCTGTCTTCAACTGTCTGAAGAATGCTGTCTGTTGGAGCAGGTGGGTTGTCTGCTACAGTAATAATATGCTGTTAAGGAAGATCACCTAAAAGAGCTGGTGCAATATCATTGAATCCTCAAATGATTGACGTCCTGGGCTCTGTTCTTCAGTAGGAACGGTAACAGGCCCTTGGATGTCAGCCTCTTCTGGATCAGGAGCCTGGGAAGCTTCAATATCTATTGGCTCAGTTGCAACTATTTGTTGCTGCTGCTCTTTGTTTCTGCTCCCCGATCCTTGAGGAAGAGTAGAAGTCTGATCAACTGACTTCTCTCCCCCTGAGGTCTTCCCATTCAGGCCATCACCTCCTTGATTTTGATCATTATCATCATTATCTCCTCTTTCATCCCTAGGAGTCCTCCTGATGGCAGAGTACAACATATCTTTTTCTAATTTACCCAACTTTGCCATTACTTTACTACAGTTGTCCTCGAATAGAACCCTGCTTCCTCAGGAACTCTATTGACGTTGTCCAACTGCCCTTTTTCTTTACATTCCTTTGAGACAAGCACGCTTTCATCTTCATCAGATGTTGTTATAATCAGCCTCATGCCCCATCAGCACCTTTTGTCTTTGACTTTTCGAATACTCCTGCAGGCAGTGCTGCTCTGAGTTGTTTGCTGGTCATAGCTTTATCAGGGTTCACTACCCTTATTCCTTTGTTCACCTTCTTGCTTTGTTGCTTTTTCTGTTGTGGAGGAGGTTATATTGAGGATGTCTGCTCTGGTGTCTGTTGTCTCCCACCAGATGTCTGATCAAATGTTTGTTCTCTATGAATAGATGTCTGTGTCTTTTCTCTTCTAACGAGTGGCTCGTCATCGGACTCCACTTCTTCTTTTGTCTGAATTTGCTGCGCAGGTTGAGCAGATCTCTTTTGCTTTCGTTGAGGAGCCCCAGAATCAGAGCTCCTTTTCCTCTTCAAAGTCTGTTGGCCATCAGACCGCCCAGTTACAGCATCCGAGGTCTTCTTCTTTTTCTTTAAAATCTCCTAGCCATCAGACGGCCCAGTTACAACATCCGAGGTCTTCTTCTTTTTCTTTAAAATCTCCTAGCCATCAGACGGCCCAGCTTCAGACGTTCTGTCTATTCCTTTAGAATCCTTCTTTCTGAAGGATATATACTTGTTAGTTGGAAAAGGAACTCCATCATCTTTTGGTAATTTCCCTAGTTTAAAGAGATAAAAACTTTTCATTCTCAGATAAGTCTTCCGCTTCGGGTTGGATTTTGCCTCCTCGATGTTTTCCTTCCATAGATTAAGATGATTGCAGCAGTGATGATTACAGCAACGATTCTGAGATGTCCCTGTGCTATCTGATCAACAGCAAATCCCTGACACAAGAGACGTTTCTTCACTATGACAGCCAGTTGGCCATAGTGAGTAGGCAAATCCTTTACCAGAATTGTCCCTATCTTCAACGGGATACTCCCTATCATCTTCTGCCATCCAGTTGTAAGAGTGTGGTCAGAGATACCTGTGTCACCACCTTGTGGTAGATGAAAGATGGATCTGATAGAATTTGCACTGACAGTCATCTCTACACCATCAACAGAAGTGACAAATTCGTCTCTATCTTTTCGTACAATTCCATTATCCCAAAACTCATTTGCTCTGGAGTATGAGATTCTGCATGTAACACTAAGCAGCAAGTCGAGCCCCGAATTCTTGATCATCTCAAGAATTCCATCAAATTTCCTGCTGATTCCGCTTAGAGCACTGAAATCGACGGTCAATCCGGTATTAATACTGATGAACGATGCCATTAGTGAAGTGAATTGGTTTTTTACGAAACTAAGGTTTTTGGGAGAGGTTATTCGCTAATGGAAAAGAATTCGAAAGAGTTTTCCCAAACCTAACTAGTCTGTATATATATAATAGAGGGAAAAACGTTTCACTTTCAATGAATTTATCTCGGCCGCATAAAAATCATGAGTGAAAAGTGCAAGAAAATCTGACATAGCAGTAAAGTGAATCTCAAACGTTTTTACACACAATCAATTAGTGGTCCATATTAACCCTCTCTCTTCCTTAATCATTTCTTTTATTTCAATCAGTCTTGGGTAAGATAATTAAACGTATGCATTCCACATAAATCCATCCTTCATGACCATTAAGTCTATCTTAACACACAACCATAAACGTGTAATTACATCTAGATTCCTTTCATACACGTAAATTTATTCAATCAAAATAATTGAACAATCATGCATGCATTTTCACATAAACTCATGTAAATTTTAAAGCAAGCACACTCAGATAAATTATAAAACTTTAGAGTTACCTTTTTGATATCTAACAAGGTAAGGTTTCGTAGTATTGAAGAATTAGAACTCGTACTCGCTTTGTGACTATTCATCTATCATAATCAGACTTCATCTCCCGTTATTTATCAGATATCAGTATCCAGGTGTCAACAGACATCTCAGCCTTCAATGCATCAGACTTCAATAGATGTCATCAGACATTCTACTCTTCAAGTCATTATTCCTTAGGAAATAGATGTAATCTGAAAAATTCTCAATGAAATCATTAGTAGACGAAACCTAACCTCTTAATAAGATTAGACCCAACTTCTCACAAATGAGATTAAATCTCTCCTCATTAAGGGGCTTGATAAAAATATCAGTCAATTTTTCATCAGTAGGAACAAAATATAATTTCACATCATGCTTCTAAACATGATCTCTAATAAAGTGATGTCTAACATCTATGTGTTTTGTACGAGAATGATATACTGGATTCTCATATATAGCAATAGCAGAAGTATTATCATAGTAAATTGGGCAATTTGTTAAATTAAAACCATAATCTGATATCTGTGATCTCATCCACAGAATCTGAGCTAGACAACTACCAGCAGCTATATACTCAGCTTTCACTATTGAAGTAGCAACAGAGTTCTGTTTCTTACTAGACTATGATACTAGACTATTACCCATGAATTGACAAGTTCCTCTAGTACTTTTTCTCCCTAACTTACATCCATTATAGTCTGCATCAGTATATCCATGAATTCCACTAATCTGAATATTAGGATACCAGTTACCTACATCTGGGGTTCTCTTCAGGTATCTGAGTATTCTCTTAATAGCAATGTAGTGAGAATCCTTAGGATCTGATTGATATCTGGCACATAAACATATTGAAAACATAATATCTGGTCTACTAGCAGAAAGATAGAGTAGTGATCCTATGATGCCTCTATACTTAGTAGCATCAAATGGTTTCCCTTCTACATCTTTATCTTTTTTAACAGAGGTGTTCATAGGAGTTCTCATTTCAGATGCAGTCTCCATACCATATTTCCTAAATATGTCTCTCAGGTATTTAGGTTGTGTGATAAAAATTTCATTTTCTAGTTGTTGTACTTGGAGGTCTAAGAAAAATTTAAGTTCCCCCATCATATCATTTCAAAGAATGATTGCATTAATTTTGAAAACCTCCTACAGAGCTTCTGATCAGTAGATGCAAATATAATGTCCTCAACATAAATCTGAACAATTAGTAAATGTTCATTATGCTTTCTATAAAAACAACGTAGTATCCACTTTACCTCAATTATAACCTTTATCCAAAAGAAAAGTAGATAGCGTGTCATACCATGCTCTTGGTGCTTATTTTAGTCCATAGAGAGCCTTATGTAACTTGCATACATGATCAGGTCTGTCTAGATCTTCAAATCCTGGTGGCTGTTTGACATAGACTTCTTCTTGAAGCCTTCCATTAAGAAATGCACTCTTGACATCCATTTGATATACCTTCATTCCTTTAGAAGTAGCATATGCTAAGAATATCCTAATGGCTTCAAGTCTGGCAACTAGTGCAAAGGTCTCATCACAGTCTGTTCTTTCTTCTTGTGAATACCCTTGTGCAACTAATCTGCCCTTATTCCTGACAATGACATCATCTTCATCCATCTTATTCTTGAATACCCATTTACTACCAATAATATAACGATCCTTGGGCATAGGAACAAATTCCCAGACTTTTAACCTGGTGAACTGATTTAATTCTTCTTGCATGGACTCAATTCAGCTGGAATCTATCATAGCTTCTTTGATGTTCTTGGGTTCCATCTGAGATATGAATGAATTGAACAGACATTCATTGGCGGTAGTGATCTCGTTCTAACAGGTGCAGTGACATCTCCTATTATCAGATCAGGTGGATACCATTTAGTTAAATAGTTTATGCCATCTTGTCCAAGCTTAGTTGATTGATATTGTGGCTGTTCTGATTGATAATTCCCTTGTAAATCAGATATCTGATGAATATCATCTATTGGAATGTCTGTTGAATGATCTTGAGTCGTCTGTTCTTCAACAGACTCATGTTGTCTCTTGTTTATCTGACTATTCGTTTGGGTCCGAGAAGATCTATGATCCTGTTCTTCTGTTTCTTGTACACACTCTTCATCAAATACACAATCCTCTCTTGGTGGAGAGGGGTTAGTTTCATGAAAAGAAATATGAACAGACTCTTTAATTTTCAGAGTTGACTTATTGTACACTCTGAAAGCTCTACTCATAATAGAATATCCTAGAAAAATACGCTCAACAGATTTAGTTGAAATTTATGCAGAAGATACTTGTCATTGTTATGTATAAAATATTTAGACCCAAAAATGTGAAACTATCCAAAATAAGGTATCCTGCCCTTCCATAACTCATAAGGAGTCATGTTAAAACGCTTATTAGTGAGTGATCTGTTTTGTACAAAGCATGCAGTATTCAGTGCTTCAGCTCAAAAGCTCCTGGGTATAGAGGAGTCAGCCAACATAGTCTTAATAGCTTTTATTAGAGTCCTGTTCTTTCTTTCAGCAACTCCATTTTGTTGAGGAATTCGTGGGGCAGAGAAATTATATTAAATACCATAGGCATCACAAAATTCCTCCATCCTAGTGTGTTTGAACTCTGTCCCATGGTCATTCCTAATCTCTAAGATATTGAGGCCTCTTTCATTTTGAACTTGCCTCAAAAATCATGTAAGGACATGAAATGTCTCATCCTTTGTGTGTAAGAAGAATACCCAAGAATATCTAGAGTAGTCATCTACAACCACTAGGATGTATCTACTTTGTCCAAAACTAAGAGTGGCTATAGGGCCATAGAGGTCCATATGTAGAAGTTGTAAGAGTCCAGTGATAATCTGATTTCTTACACCTTTTAGGATAGACTTAGTCTGTTTACCCATCTGACATGCATCACAAAGTCTATCCTTGTCAAAAAAAATATCAGATAATCCATTTACTGAGTTATTTTTTAACAGACAATTAATATTTTTGAAATTTGGGTGTGACAATCTTCTATGCAAAACCCATTTCTGAGTAGCATAGTCTGTTGTCAACAGACATGAATCTCTGGTCAGGGGATGATGAAAGTCTACTATATAGACATTTCAATTTCTTTTACCAACCAGCCTTGTTTGATTACTATCAGTATCCTTTACAAGACACATATTATCTTGAAAGATCACTGTTAGTCCTTTGTCACAAAGCTGACTGATAGAGAGTACATTGTGATCTAAACCATCTACATATCCAACGTTATGAATAGTAATCGTACTTGTTCCCAAAGTCTCATAACCTTTTGTCTTACCAGTATTACTATCACCGAAAATAACACTTGGTCCATCTTTGGCTTTGAAGTCACTGAGTAAAGCCAAGTTTCCAGTCATGTGCCTTGAGCATCCACTGTGTAAGTACCAAATTTGTTCATGATACTTCTGTAAAATATCAATAAATACGCACAAGTTGTCCCCAATTTATCTGGGGTCCAGTGGGTTAGTTAACAAAGATTTGGGGACCCATATCCACTTTCTCTTTGAAGGTGGATAGATCTAACATACATCTGTAGAATGTCCTGATTTGTAACATAGATAGCATTTCTTATTTTTTAGACAGATCTCTAATCATCTCTCTCATCTCAACATCAGACACATCAAGATTAGAGAAATCAAATACCTCATCAACATCAAATTGTCTAGCCATCAGACAGAGTTGAGCTTCCTCATCAGATTCAGAAGATTCAGTGTTACTCCAGCTCTTGTCAGCCATCATTGCCTTCAGTCATCGACCCTTAGATTCTTTGTTGTTATCAGACTTTGTTCCCTTCTCTTTCTTGAGTTGGCTGTCAATAGGCTTAGATATCCTCTTTTTCTGAAAGTAGTCTGTTGCAAAGTGATCAGTTTTTCCACATTTGTAGCAGACATCTCTGTTATCTCTTTTCTTGGCTATCTGTCTGGCATAACTGTGAATCCCCTTTTTCACAAAGGAGTTTATCCTTCTGGTAATGAATGACGCCATTTCCTCTTCGTCAAAATCCAGATCTGTCATGTCATCTTCATTATCATCAATAGATATAACAGACACATTCTTGCCTGTCTTCCCCATCACAGCCTTTAGTGTAATAGGCTTCGTTGGTTCTTCTTGTAATCTTCTTTGCTTGTGCTCTAGTTCGTATGTAAGTAAGTTACCATAGAGCTCTTGTAGAGACATTGCAGAGAGATCCTTTGATTCCCTTATTGCAGTGGTCTTCAAATCCCAAGAATATGGCAATGATCTTATGAATTTGAGATTGGAATCCTTAAGATCATAGACCTTTCCATACATTCTCAGGTGGTTGAGTAGGACATTGAAGCGCTCAAACATCTCAGTCAATTCTTCTCCTCGTTTTGCCTCAAAAGTCTCATACTGCTGCACAAGAATTGCCATCTTGTTCTTCTACACATCTTTTGTACCCTCATTCTTTACAACCAATGAATCCCAAATCTCCTTGGTTATTGAACAATGTACAACATGTTCAAAGAGGTCTTCTTCAAGTGCTTGGTAGAGATAATTTTTTGCCTTATTGTCGATTCCTACCATCCTCTTGTCTTCGTCAGACCACTGATTCTTTGGCTTAGGGATCATTTTTGCTAAATCTTATGGATTGAAACATAGTGGTTGATAAGGACCGTTGAGAATAGTTTCATACAGTTCCTCATTAATAGCATCTAGAAATACCCTCATTTGTACCTTCCAATTATCAAATCTCTCGATGTTACACATCGGAGGATGCAAACTCGTGGAACCATTGGTCATTATAACAAACAAATATAGAAACGATAATAAGGAAAATCAAGAACTCTAACAGAATCAAGAAATCTAATCAAATCAAGGATCCTTCACAAGGACCTACTCTGATACCAACTGAAAATGCTGTAATGATTACACCAAATCAGCCTGGAGAGGGGGGGTGAATAGGCTAATTAAGGAATATTCGATTCTGTTATAAAATTATGAATCAAACTCTGCGGAAAAAGATAGTTACAGTTCTAACTCACAGTTCTTGATCTGATTTATTGGCTGTTGGATTAATACAGAAATATAATCAGGAGAAGAAGAAAAAATGAACACAAGATATAACGTGAAAAACCCTAGTTCAAGGAGAAAAACCTACGGGACAGCACAGCAAATCCACTATCACAAAACGGATTACAAAAGGTTTTCAAATTCACCTTTCAACCTCTGAGTTTTCCTGGATCACTCAGCAAACCTTATTACAACATAAAATCAAGATCACAACTGATCTACTAAGCCTTTTCAGGTTCACCTCTCAACCTCTGAGTATTTTGGATCACTCAGTGAATCGTATCAAGAAAGAATGTAAGTATCTGTAAAATCTCACAAAAACTGTAGAGAATACAGAAATCTCCAAAGATGAAATACAATCAATCAAGGATGATGGATTTCAGAAAATCCCCAATTTGTAGAAGTCTCTTAATCGCAGGGAGAACCGATGAGCGGATGGTTCTTGAATCTTGAAGCTTGTAGTTGAGATGGATTTGCAAAGAGTGTGTATTCTGAAGAATGAATGAATATCTTCTATGTCTCTCAACTGAATCCTTCATCTCCCTTTAATAGATCCTGGATGTCTTGGAAAATAAGTCAGATAGTACGGACATTCCGGAATATCACTTACTTCAATAGACTTCTAATCAGACTTGAATGAAGTCTGTTGAGCCAGTCCATGTAGAGCTGTAGTCCGAAGTGGTGTCGTTTCTCATGGGATGTTATGATTTATACCCTAGATGTTCATGAAATCAGGATATGCACATGGTAATAAAAATGCTAAGTGAGCATAATTCTCATCGTGGAAGAAAAATTGTATATATGTAATACCTCCGGTCATATCACAAGGTTTGTTGGTTTAATCTTCGAACACCAACTAAATCAATTTGGCTTTGAGGGACTTACACTAAGGAAGGTTTAATGCGAAAGCAACCATTCTTTATGCATACAAGACTCGGAGATTAATTTGGTAAAGGAGTTTCCAATCAAGTGGGTGATTGTTGATATTACTCCCTTAAATGGTGTTATTAGAGCATGAAAACTTTACATAAAATGTGACAATGAGTGTGATAGAAACAAATTTGTGTAGAAACTTGTGTAGGTGGAATGAAAGGGAGTAAAAGATTGTTTGAAAATCTTTACCCATATTAATTTTGTGGGAAGTGGAGAAAGCATATATAAAAGATTTTCCACTATATCTCTCTTGAATTAATTGTTAAGGCATGTAAGCTTTACAAACACGCGCCCGCGTGTCGGATCGGGCAGACCTTGGGTTTGGGGTTGGGTAAACGTTGCTCTACGGGCACCAATTGCACATATATTCTTTTTAGATAAATTTAATTGTAAGTACTAAAGCTTTTGTGCCTTAAGAAAGTGTGTCAAGACAAGAAAAAATGGCAACCAATGTTTTTGTCAAAGTGTCTGGGCAAAGCTATGTCTCACGTCCGGGCGCGACCTTCTCTGGTGACGAACGATGGTTTAGTGAAATCATCAAAGTGCCCGGGCGTGGGCTTAAGTGGCGCTCGTGCGTAATGTAATTTTTTATTTTTTATTTTTTTTTGTCAATGCAAAACAGTTTTTTTCTTTGGAAAATCATGTTCTTTCACCTAGAAACGTGTTGTTTTGGATTTGAGACCATATTTCCTATATATTCCTCATTCCAAATCAGATTCAACACATTCCAATCACATTCATCAATCTCTTATTCACCAAAGAAATCTCCACAAAACCAATATCAGTTTCTCTCGCTTGCACAAAAGAGATTCTAAAGGGACTTTTTCGAGATTGTTTCTTGCAGTTTTCAATAGACTTAGTTGTATGCTGAAAGATTATTCATCTAAACCCAAAGCGATCTTCGTATATTCGAAGAAGGGACGACGAATAAATCATAACACCTCTAAGTCTGGTGAACGTTTTTTCATTATTGGACTCTTCGTATTAGAGATTTTCCTATCATATCCTGCATTGAATTTTGGCTTCCTCTTAAAATAGAGTTTAGCAGTTTTACAAATGTTATAAGTAAAAGGAGAAGAAAATAGGAAGGACATTAATTTTGTTTTACTTCCCTTGACACAATTGACAATGTTATGCTCCGGACTCGAGAAATGTACATACAGCAGTTTTTCTTTTTCTTTTTCTCTTCTTTTTTTTTTTTTTTTTTGAGATGTTTAAATATTTTATTTTTTTGAAACGTACATGCAACAGTTTTGCTAATGAAATTACATAAGTATTTTGTTCTACCAATTAGATCGAGCAGCTTACAAGGACATTAGGGGGCCTGATATACTGGTCATTGTGAAAATTCTATTTGATGTTTATATACTTTTCTTGAGTTTACATGTTGTGTTGTTGACAAAGCTATCAGCAAGGTTATCTTGATTCGAGATGGCGACGCTCTTTCCATGTTTGTCTTGCATAGAAGATTGTAATTCTACATTTTTGGGGACAATTTGCATAGTTGTTAGCCAGGAGAGTGAGAGTATTGGTTTGTAACGTAATGGCATTCATTCTGAATTTGTACATGTTATATGCTTCCGTTGTTCAGTCAATCTGCATACGAACTGAAGAATGGAGTTGTTCTGGTATTTGGTGAATGGATGATGGGTAGCAGATGCAAGCTGAAGCCAGCAATGGAGGGAACTCGTGAGTCCTTCATATGTTCAAGTTTTAAATGGCAACCCTTCATTCTTCTGTTTCTATCTAGGTTGTTATTCCACGTTTGACATACGGTATGTCAAAACATACCATCGCTATTCCCTAAGCCCTTATCATCATATGCATGTAATTTTACATCATTGTCTTCGTGATCACCATAATTCGTTCACCGGCGACCTCAACCTCCCTAAGTGAGAGCTTGTCTGTCATATATAATGCAGGCATATGCTGACTCTTTTTTTAAGAAAAAAATTCATTGATGGTACACATCATCCATAACAGGATTCAAGGCATTTTTCACAATGCTGCAGTTCCTCAACAAAGATAAATCTACAAGGCATTAAAACACCAATCCGACAAATACCCAGCTGAAAACAGAACACCAAAGGCACAAGAAATAGTAAACGTCTTCAAGGCACAACGTTGACTCTCTTCTATGTCATCTTTCTCTTTTCTTAACATTAACCCTCAACCCGCCCTTCATCTTCATCACCAGAGAAACCCCATACGGCGGTTTCTCCATCCTCTCTGGCATCCCTCCACCACCCTCGGCTAAAATCTCGAACCCATACATCACTGTGGCAGCCATCATCTTCATCTGAACATAAGCCATATCCTTTCCTAAACAGATCCTTGGACCGCAATGAAACACAGGATACTTGAATTGATCAAACGGCCTATACTCTCCCTTCTCGTCTAACCACCTCTCGGTCCTAAACTCCCTACAATCCTCCCCCCAGACCTTCTCCATCCTCCCCATTGCATAATTCGAGTAGTCAGCCATCCACCCCTTCCTCACCAGTGTCCCGTCTGGCAAAGTATCGTCCGAGAGAGCCACTCTTGAGTTCATGGGGACTGGAGGGAAGAGTCGCATTGATTCTGACAATGCAGCTTGCAAGTAGTTGAACTTCTTCAGGTCTTCGTATACGAGAGCATTATGATATGGATTCATGATCGGAGATATCTCATCGTAGATATTTTTGTGGCAATGCGGATGTCCCGAGAGCAGCCAGAAGAACCACGTGAGAGCCGAAGCAGTCGTGTCTCGTTCTGCTAAGATGAAGCTGATCACGATGTCGTGGTAGAATTTCCTCTTCTCGTGATCGGAAGGGAAATCGAGATCGATCTTCGATCTCATGAACCGAGTCAACAGATCAACCTCCTCCTCCTCCTCATTATCAACTCAATCGGTTCTGTTCGATCTATCTAGTTTCGTCTCTTTTGATTTAATGGCCTTCATCGCGTAGTCATCGAGCACCTTCACCGCCTCCCTGAACCGCCTCTCCGATCCAACATTCAACAGTCTCTTCACCTTCCAAATCGCCGGGATCGGATTGA
>JAOVYX010015618.1:0-27220 GCA_035668315.1 Drosera spatulata | reverse complement strand
TTGTAAAAGTTGTAATTGAATAATGTAATTTGATTTTGAAATGTATTTTGATTTCAGTATACGATTTTGATTTCTTTATTTGAGTCATTATTCGTTATATTGTAATTTAAAACAGGTATTTCGATAAATATAAATAATTATTATTTATTTTTTTTAAAAAAAAACTCCTAATCTGCGACGGAATCCGTCGCATAACATAATTATTTTTTTTTGTTAATTGACTTATGCGACGGATTCCATCGCAACGAGTACTCCCCTATGCGACGGATTCCGTCGCATTCAATAAATTACATTAATTATTTTTTTTAATAAATTAATTAACACGACGGAATCCGTCGCACAGTGGTAATTATTGTTGCGACGGAATCCGTCGTAATGATTAATTATATTGGTTAATTATTAATTTTTATTAGGATTAATTAATGAAAATAATTTTTGTTGTTGCCACGGAGTCCGTCGCAGAAAGAATTAAATTTAAGAAATTACATTCTGTGACGGAAAAAGTCAAGCCGTCGCAGATTTTGTTGTGATGCGACGGATCCGTCACAGATTGTTGCTTTTGCGACGTCATGTTTTGCGACGGACATAGCCGTCGCAAATTCCGTCGCAGTTTCTACTCTGCGACGGAATATTCTCTTTTGTGACGGAATTTACTATGCAGGTTTTTGTAGTGCTTATTTTCTTATTTTACGTTTTATTTAAGATGATTTTTTTTCCATGTTAGAATTATCTTTTAGATTTATCTTTTATTAGATTTATCTATTTATCTTTTAGATTTATCTTTTATGGGATGTACCCAATCTATATATTGGGGGAACGAAGAGAATAAAGCATCGATCAATTTTCCTATCAACTTTTGTCTGAAAACTCCATTGAGTTTTAGGTGAAAGTCTCCCTAAGAGATTCAAGATTGCAAGGGGTCCTGCTAAGACTAATCCTAAAAGGGTGGACCCTAACAAATTGATATCAGAGCCAATCATATCACAGGAGGACCGTGCGCTAGCATTACAGTAGCAGATGATGGCGAAGTTGGAGGCTATCAAACATCGTCTCACTACCTTGGATACGAACCACAGGCGTGCTTCATCTAATTATAAGGGATCAGTGAATGAGGTTCGTGATAACAGTCCTCGTGAAGGGGAGCCACGTCAACGAGAGGAAGAAGTGGGCTGAGGGGGAAGATATTCTCAGGGGTTTCGGCCTGACATGCCAAGTTACAATGGTACTATAGATGCTACTGCATGGGTGGGGCGGATGGGACAATTTTTTCGATTTTATAGAACACCCGAGGAAGAAAAATTCATGCTGGCTCCTCTTCGTCTCGAGGGTGAAGCTCAATTGTGGGTGGAGACCGTTGGACAAGATAGCATGTTGTGGACAAACTTTCGACATGTTTTCTTCGAACGAATTGGACATATAAAATTTTTTCGGGGAACTAACGAAGCTAACCTAAACTGGAAGCCTTAAGGAATATCTTAACCAATTTGAAAAACAATTGGTACGCTATGGAGTACGATTAACACCATAAGAGCAAGTTAGCAATTATGTGAGCGGATTAAAAGAGCTTGTTAAGTCCGAGGTGCGTGCTGCGAGGCAACTACCCTAGCTGATGCCACTGGATTATCAAGAATCTATGATGAACAAACCAGTGCGGTGAGAAGAAATACTGTACGAAATCCTTATCGTACTAGCAACACTGGTGGGACTCCAGACACAATGAATAAAGTAGCTGCCGATACGCCCAAGACACCGATAAAGACGACTTACTCCTACAGAGGCACAAGAAAGGAGGAGGAGAGGTTTGTGTTTTAATTACGATGAAGTATTTACACCTGGGCATTGATGTAAGAAATTATTTATGCTGGAAAGCGAAGAAAGCGAGCCTAGCGAGTTTGAAGCAAGATGCGATGAAGCAGAAGCCCTTGGGGAAAGGGAAGACATACCTGAGATATCAATACATGTTATTGTCGGGGTCCCTACTCCACAAATGATGAGAGTTAAAACAACTGTCAAGGAGCAACAACTTGGGATACTTATAGACACCGGGAGTATGTACAACTTCCTTAACACAGAAACGACAAAGACGCTTGGAATTCCAATCCAACCATGACGAAGCATGAATGTCGTCATTGCTAACGGCGTGAAAAATTACTAGTATTAGGACATGCTTGGCTGTCGCGGTAAATATTCAGGGAACCAACTTCTCAATTGATTTTCATGTTATTACTGTTAGTTGTTGTGACGTATATTAGGAGCAGCATGGCTACGAGAATTGGGACCGATACGGTGTGACTTTAAGGCAATGGAGATAAAGTTCTACCATCAGGGAAAAACGATGAAATTAAATGGGTTAGGCTCAAATAAAGCACGAGAGATTAGACCAGAGGAGATGTTTCGTCAGCTTGGACGTCTTAATGGGCAAGGACTACTCTTGGATATAGAAGCTGTGAATGACGATTTTCTTGCTTCACAAAACAAGGCGAAACAGAAGCAGGACCTTGGGTCGTGGGCTTGGCTGGAATGACAATACAATTCCGTGTTTCAAGAACCTGAAGGACTGCCACGAAGACGACATCAGGACGATCGCATAACCATTGTAGAAGGGAAAGGGTCAGTATACGTCCGACCGCATCGTTATCCCAATTTTCATAAAAAGGAAATAGAGAAGCAAGTCGACGAAAGGTTAAAAAGTGGAATTATCCAAGCAAGTAATAGTTCCTACTCCTCCCCGGTGATTCTTGTTTAAAAAGAAGGATGAAACATGGACATTTTGCGTAGATTGCAGAGCTTTGAATAAGGTCACAGTCAAAGACAAATTTCCAATTCCATTGATTGATGAGTTGATTGATAAGTTGTCTAAAGTAGAGGTGTTTACGAAATTGGATCTGAGGTCCCGATACCATCAAATCCGTATGTCAGACCAGGATGCAGAGAAAACTGCTCTCTCTACTCACAATGGACACCATAAGTTCGTTGTTATGCCGTTCGGGTTAACAACGCACTGTCAACCTTCCAGGCTATCATGAATAACCTATTTCGACCGTACCTTTGTCACTTCGTGTTGGTTTTCTTTGACGATATTCTAATTTATAGTCGCGACTCGATATTGCACAAAGCACGCGTGAAGCTGTATCCTACCATACAATGACTTGCGAATAAAACCAAGCAAGTGTTCATTTTGGCAAACAGAAATCAACTATCTCGGTCATGTGATCAGTGGTGTTAGGGTGGGAATAGAATAGGAAAAGATAAAAGCGATACTAGAATGGCCAATTCTGTAGAGTATCAAAGGGTTACGAGGCTTCCTTGGCTTTGGGTTACTATCGCAAATTCATAAGAAATTATGGAAACTTGGCTGCTTCGCTTACTAAGTTGTTAAAGAAGAACTCCTTCAAATGGGACAATGCCACCCAATCAGCCTTCCGACAACTGTAGGACGCCATGACAAAGGGTCCTGTCTTAATCCTACCCAATTTCGAAGAGACCTTTATTATCGAGTGTGATGCTTCCGGGATAGGTGCAAGAGTTGTCCTTATGCAACAAGGTAGACTAGTAGCTTATTTTAGCAAGACTTGGCCCAAAGCGCACTTAGCCAAGTCCACATATGAAAAAGAAATTATGGCGTTGTTGTTAGCAGTTCAAAAATGACGAGCAAATTTACCGAGTCGAACTTTCATCGTGTGTACCGATCATCGCAGTCTCAAGTACCTTTGGGAGTAGAAAATCAGCACCAGTGAGCAACAAAGGTGGTTAGTGAAATTGATAGGGTACGATTTTGCCATTGAGTTTAAGCAGGGGAAAAAGAACAGGACCGCAGATGCATTATCACGCCAAATAGAAGGCAAGTGGGCAGCCTTATCTCAGCCCATGCCTTGATGGCTAGAGGAAGTACGACAAGAAATCTGGAACTCGACGAACTTATCAAGCTGCATGACATGCTTCGTCGTGATGAGATCCTTGGTCCATGGGAAAATCGGGATGGTGTTTTATTCTACAAAAAGCGTATCTATATTAGGAAGAACTCCAAACTTATTCCTCTAATAAGTAGTAAGTTTCACACATTGGGACATGAGGGTTTGACAAAACCCTACCTCGGCTCAGAGAGGTTTTCTTCCTAAAAGGTATGCGTGATTCCCTCCGTAAATGTATCCAACAATGTGATATATGTCAACGGAACAAGTCGATGCATTGTAAACCTGCAGGGTTGTTAAGTCCACTACCTATTCCAAGAAAATATATGAAGATATCTCGATGGACTTCATCGATAGATTACCACCATCAGATGGGAAAACAATAATATTTGTCGTGGTTGATCGTCTATCGAAGAAGGCACACTTTATAGCCATGAAACACCCTTACACATCCGTAACAGTGGCCAAAACCTTCTTTGATCACATATTTCGTTTGCATGGAATGCCTCGTTCCAATTTTCGGGATCGAGATCCTACTTCACCAGCTCTTGTTGGAGGGAGCTCTTTGAACTACAGCACTCACAAAACACCATCAAAGAGCTCGAGATGGTGTTTTGTGAGGCCAGCACCAAATTTGATAACCTATGTTTCAGGTATGGCGTAAAATGAGATGGTGGCGCAAGATCTGATGACTCGAGATGCTGTCATGCAAAACCTGAGACAACAGATTATGGAATCCTAAGCAAGAGTGAAACTAAGTTTTGATCGCGAGCACCGAGAGCTAGAGTTTCAAGTGGGTGATGAAGTTTATGTGCGACTACAAGCATACAAGAAAATGTCAGCCAGAATTGGAAGGCGACACAAGCTATCTCCAAGATTTTATGTTCCATTTATGGTGGAAGGGAGGGTAGGATCGATGGCATATCAGCTAAAGTTACCACCGTCAGCACGAGTACACCCAACCTAGGCAGTCGTGACAAGTTGGAACCCGAACTGCTGTCAACAATAAATGAATAGGGGATCTTTCAAGTAGAGCCGATTAAGGTGTTGGGCTCGCGAACTAGGAGAAGAAAGAAAGAGGTACAAGTACAGTGGAAGGGCCTTGAAGCTTCGCAAGCTACCTTGGGGGACTATGAATCCATGATGGGGCAATTTCCTCAAATTGCCACCCATGAGGACATGGGTGTATTTGGCGGGGGGGATCTGTTACGTGCAATCTCAGTAAGTAGAGGAGAATAGAGCTAAAGATAGAAACAACCATATTTCTTATTTTTTAATTTCATGTTTAACTTAAGGTGATTTTTTTTCCATTTTAGAATTATCTTTTAGAATTATCTTTTATTAGATTTATCTATTTATCTTTTATATTTATCTTTTACGGGATGTACCCAATCTTTATATTGGGGGAACGAAGAGAGTAAAGTATCGATCAATTTTTCTATCAACTCTTGTGTGAAAACTCCTTTGAGTTTTAGGTGGAAGTCTCCCTTAGATATTTCAAGATTGCGAGGGATCGCACTAAGAATAATCCTAAGAGGGTAGATCGCAATAGATAATTTCTGAAAAGTACAACTTGAAAGATTTTATTTCTGAAATATCACCAACTTTCATAAATTTTCACAAAGTACCGTCCCAATCCGACCCCACCTTATCCCACTCCCACCCAAAAAAAAGTACAAAAGGTGGTATGTCTGTTAACAAAATAAAGTACTACGTCCCAGAATCCGACAGGAACAATTAGTGCGTCCGTCGAGATATAGCTGAAGCAAATAATGTGTCCGTTAGAATCAGCCAGAGCAACTAATACATCCATCGAAATCTGACCAGAACAACTAATATGTCTGGTCAGAACTAGTACGTCCACTGGAATCTGGCCGGAGCAACTAGTACATCCGTTAGAATTCTCTTAAAACACCACTAAACACCCACTTATTGTCGCCCCTCATTTTCCGACGAGCACCACGATGGCAACAATCGTGGCACCGACGCCTTCGCTTTTGTCATCATGGCTTTCGTCGGCCTCGCTCTCTTCGTCATCCTTGACTACAAACAACACCAGCACAACCGTTAGAGCAACTTGACGATATTGACGTCGGGATCCCATATTCCTATCATGTTGAACCTGTATCTGTCGGATTTGAGCATGACAAGGTCGGAACGAGATGTTTTCGCATCATCTAGACCTTGATCTAATAGATTCCCCAACCAATTTTCATCGTTGTTTTCATGGATTTCTTTGTGGTTTACATTGCCCGGCCACCAAAAAGCTTAGACGATCGCCAGCAGCTCGTCAGACCATCAATCGGCCGATAGGGTGAAGATGGGAGGGATGTGGGGAGGAGATGAACGAGGGGTGGTTTCAACTGGTCTTGGTTTCAAGATGACGGCTCCGGAGGACGACGATGATTGTATGGCAATGGTTGTGGTGGGTGGCGGGTTTGGGCAGTGGTGATGGGCAGGGAGATGGGATCGTGGGAGAAGGAGAGTACAGTGGGTGAGAAGGGTGGATAAGGGGTGTGTGGTACCTTACGGAAATAAAAGAAAATTGGTAGTACCTGTTTGCAAATAAATCTCCAAAATGGTATCGTCTGGGAATTATCATTAATATTATTAATTTTCTTAAGCGATGTCAAAAATTTTGCTTATTTTTATATAATTGTCTCTTATTAATTCTATATGTTATCTATCTTATTATAGATACTCTTTAATAATATAAGTAATTAACTTAAACCTTGTTTTAGAATTAATAAATCTGTATTCAAGACAAACAAGTGGACGCTAGGGATGATGGGGCGACGCTGAGGGAGATTTTTCTCACATCGATGATGATGATTCTTGTCGATTTCAGCATGGATTGATGGTGAAGAAAGGACGACCTAGGAAGCTTATGGTACATTGCGGCACTCCAACGGATGTATGCGATGATGATGATGATGAGTTGGAACCGAGCGAGAAATTGACCTAGGAAACCTTAAGTTCGAGGGAACCTAATAAACTTGAAGCTACTCTGGGTTTGATGTCTATGAAATCACGAGAGTACTTAGTTGGTGAGGGAAGGAGTGTTTCGGGGTTGAATGATGGGATTTTGTGTAGTATGAAGGTTTTGAAGGATTATAGAAGTTGGGCGATTTATGTGGAGGATGAGGGGAGGTCGTATGTGGATGGGCTTTGTGGAATAGATAAACCTGAGATTTCTCCAATTATTAGGAACAGAGTCATAAGGAATTGTTTGCAGCTATCGAATGTAGAACGAAGGGAGGAAGAGATTATACTGGCTAATGATAATGTGCAAGAGGAATATGTATATTGGAGATACTCTTTGACTGGATATGTTCTTGGGGACATGATTCCTTTTACTAGGATGCGCAAGTTTATTCAGGCTCAATAGAGGGAGGTCGTGATGCCTTTTATTTTTCTTCATGATGTAGGCTTTTTGTGTTTCGTTTTGAGACTGTGGAGGATAAACTGGTAATACAATAATAGAGCTAGTTCTTGAATTCAAAACCGTTGATACTGAGTGATTGGGCCCCTGCCTTTGTTATGGAGGATATGTTGGAAAGGGTTGCAACTTGGATTCTGCTGCTTGGCCTGGGCTTAGAATTCTGGGGGATATCCTCTCTGGATAAACTAGCCAGTAAAGTGGGAGGCCCAATTTGTATTGATGTATTAACAGCTTAAAAAAAAAAAAAAAAAAGGATCTCTTATCCAAGTGTTTTATTGGATGTGAATACTCAAATGGGTTTAGTTCAGAAATTCAGTTTTATTGCTCCGGGAGGTCGAAGGATTGAACAAAACGTGGTATATGAGTGGATTTCAAAGTGCTGTGCCAAGTGCAAGAAGTGAGGACATCTCACAACTGAATGTTGGTCTAAACCTAAGTCTACCATGATATAGAACCCTAAACAGCAGCAGTAGCAGGTTCAATCTAATGGATTTGAGGACCTGCATACTAACACTTCTGTTATGGGAGGTGGCTCGCAGGAGGATCAACCTTGGATTAATGTGAGAGGCAGGAAGGTTTTGTCGTCTTCTCTCCAAAACTCAATGCCCTTATCTCCTAGTAGATATGAGATCCTTAACTCTGGTATCCATACCGATCTGGTTGGCGAGCAGTTTCAGCTTGGGGATCTCGTTCAAAAATAGCATGAGAATATAGTGGCTCCTCTGGGAGCCTTACTTGCTTCATGATTAGGATATGGACTATTAGAGGACTGAATAAGCTGGATAAGCAAAATGCAACAAGAAGATTTATGGCACTGAATAAGCTTAGTATGGTGGTCATCTTAGAAACTATAGTTAAGCCTTCGAATTTTGATAAAATAAGAAGGGAATGTTTACTTCATTAGGACTGTCTAAATAACTACCAGCACGCTGAAAATGGAAGAATTTGGCTAGTTTGGCATAAAAGTATATGGAATGTAGTGTATGTAAATGGTTCTGATGAAGCCCTTTATTGTGACATTCAATCTACTAGGTTGAATATTCAAACTAGGTTCTCTTGTATTTATTCTTTGAACATAGCTACTCAAAGGATGCAATTGTGGGATGAACTCAGATCTTTGAGTCAGGGTGTTACTAGACCATGGATACTCGCAGGTGACTTTAATGTCTTCCGATATCATGATGAGAAAGTTGGCTTTGAGGGAGTAGACATCACCCCTTGCTCTTAGTTCCTACAGTGTGTGATGGACTTTGGATTTGAAGACCTTAAAGGAAGTGGTAATTCGCATACTTGGTTTAATTAGTAAAATTCTGAGATATGGATGCAGATTAAATTGAACCGTGCTATAGGTAATCAGGCTTGGCATGATTACTTTGAGGTTGTCAAGACTTGTTTCACAGAACAAGATAAAGAGATGAATCAGACTTTATGCCTAGTTTTAGAAGTAGATCAGACTCATCATTTCAATTACTTTGTCTGCCACCATTTATGATTTGATGTGTAAAAATACTTGTTTATTTTTTATGCATATTATTTGTGATTAGACTCTATATCTCTAGTATTAGACATCTGATAGTCTTCAGAAGTGCTTGAGAGAGTCAGTGTTCTGAAAGGGAAAGGACTTCGTGGAAGCGCTGAGTAAATCAGACTAGGCTGAGACGACTTCAGGGTATCAGAGTTTCATTGCTCAGGGAACAGAGTTCAGATGAAGATTGGATCAGAGGACTACTACTTTTGATAACAGACTTCTGGGTTGAAGAGATTCAATAGACTATAGTAATTGGACCAGAGGAGCTCAAACAGACTTGTGAGATTGGAACACACAAAGGCTGACAGATCCGACACTATATCAGACTGCGATTTGATAACAGATGAGTTCAACAGACGTCATCAAGGTCTGTTTAGAAGACAGATAAGAAACTAGAGTTCTGGAATGCCCGTACGACCTGTTTCATTTTTTCATGACATCCAGGATCTATAAAAGGCAGTTGGAGGATTCAGTTGAGATGATGGAATTCAATCATTCATTCACTTGTTCTTCTATGCGCATACTCTCTCAACTGCAAGATTCATGATTCAAGAACCATCCACATTCGATTCTCCCTACGACAAAGCGACTTCTACAATTGGGGATTTTCTGAAGTCAATCATCATCCTCGATTGATTGGATTTTATCTTTGAATAAGCTCCGTGGGTTTTTCTCCTTGAAATAGGGTTTCCCATGTTATATTTGGTGTTCATTTTTCTTTTCCTGTTGATTATATTTTGGTGTTCTTCAGACAATCAACAAATCAGATCAAGAACAGTCAGTTAGAAGTACAACTATATTAATCTGCTGCGTTTGATTCAAGATTCTATAACAGAATCAAAAATTGAACATATAAGCCTATTCAACCCCCCTCTAGGCTATATTGTTGCAACATTGTAGCACTTTCAGTTGGTATCAGAGCGGGTTCTTCATATGGGATTAGCATCTTCTGAAGGATCCTAGACTTGATTAGATTTCTTGATTCAGTTGGGTTTCTTGATATAGCTGACTATCTTTATCTTTCTGTTATTCTTGATTTTAATAGTTATCATTTCTATACTTGATTGTTATGATGGCTAACGGCTCCACGAGTTTGCGTCCTCCGATATGTAACATCGAGAGATTTGATAATTGGAAGGTACGAATGAGGGCATTTCTAGATGCTATTGATGAGGAACTTTATGAGACTATTCTAGACGGTCCTTATCAACCAATGTGTTTCGATCCACAAGATCCAGCAAAAATGATCCCTAAGTCAAAGAACCAACGGTCTCACGAAGACAAGAGGATGGTGGGAATTGACAACAGGGCAAAAAATTATCTCTACCAAGCCCTTGAAGAATACCTCTTTGAACACGTTATACATTGTTCAACAACCAAGGAGATTTGGGATTCATTGGTTGTTAAGAATGAGGGTACAAAAAGTGTGAAAAAGAATAAGATGACAATTCTTGTGCAGCACTATGAGACTTTTGAGGCAAAATCAGAAGAAGAATTGACTGAGATGTTTGAGCGCTTCAATGTCCTACTCAACCACCTAAGGATGTATGGAAAGGTTTATGATCTTGAGGACTCCAATCTCAAATTCATCAGATCATTACCATATTACTGGGATTCGAAGACCACTGCAATAAGTGAATGAAAGGATCTCTCTGCAATGTCTCTACAAGAGCTCTATGGTAACTTATTTACATATGACCTAGAGCACAAGCAGAGAAGAGTATAAGAAGAACCAACAAAGCCTATTACACTTAAGGCTGTGACTGGGAAGACAGACAAGAATGTGTCTATTATATCTACTGATGATGATGAAGATGATATAACAGATCTGGATTTCGACGAAGAAGAAATGGTGTCATTCATCACCAGGAGGGTAAATTCCTTTGTAAAAAAAGGGGATTCGAAATTATGCCAGACAAATAGCCAAGAAAAGAGATAACAGAGATGCCTGCTATAATTGTGGTAAGAGTGATCACTTTACAACAGACTGCTTTCAGAAAAAGAGGACATCTAAGCCTATTGACAGCCAACACAAGAAGGGGATGGCAACAAAGTCTGTTAACAACAACCTATAGTTTTCGTTAAGTCTGTCCAACCACTACCCCCTGATGTGCCCATGCAACAGACTACCCATCAGACAAAGTCTGATAGGAAGTCTGTTAAGAAGTCCTATAAGAAAACAGGTGAACATATGAGACCTAAGATCACAGTACCTAATCCTTACAAATTTAGGACTGTTGCTCCCCCACGTGCTTTTCAGACTAACAAACCTGGTTTAGGATTTCACAGGAGAACTGAATAGACATCGGTTAAACGAACTGAGTCATATAGTATACATCATTCATAGTATGTTGGATGTTACAAACGAACCGAGTCATATAGTATACATCATTCATATAAACGAACCGAATAGACATCGGTTAAACGAACAGTTTGTAGAATGTCAGTAACAAGAAATGCTATCTATGTCAATCAGGATATTCTGCAGATGTATGTTGGATCTATCCACCTTCAAGGAGAAAGTAGATATGGGTCCCTTAGTCTTTGTTGACTAACTCCCCTGGACCCAAGGTAAATTGGGGACCAACTTGTGCGTATGTTTTGATATCTTGAGGAAGAATCATGAACAAATTTGGTATTTAGACAGTGGATGCTCAAGGCACATGACTGGAAACTTGACTTTACTCACTAACTTCAAAGCCAAAGATGGACCAAATGTTATTTTCGGTGATAATGGAACTGATAAGACGAAAGGTTATGGGACTTTGGGAATAGGTATGATCACTATTTATAATGTTGCATATGTAGATGGTTTAGATCACAATCTACTCTCTATCAGTCAGCTTTGTGAGAAAGGACTAACAGTGACCTTTCAAGATAATATGTATCTTGTAAAGTATACTGTTAGTAACCAAACAAGGCTGTTCGTAAAAAAAAAAAATGGAAATGTCTCTATAGTAGACTTTCATCATCCCCTGACAAGAGATTTATGCCTATTGACAACAGACTATGCTGCTCAGAAATAGGTTTGGCATAGGAGATTATCACACCTAAATTTCAAGAATATTAATCGTCTGTTAAAAAATAACTTAGTAAATGGATTACCTGATATCTCTTTTGACAAGGATAGACTTTGTAATGTCTATCAGATGGGTAAACAGACTAAGTCTACCTTAAAAGGTATCAGGAATTAGATTAACACTGGACCTTTACAACTTCTACACATGGACCTCTGTGACACTATAGCCACTCTTAGTTTTGGACAAAGTAGGTACATCCTAGTTGTTATAGATGACTATTGTAGATATTCTTGGGTATTCTTCTTACAAACAAAGGATGAGACCTATCGTGTCCTTACACGATTCCTGAGGCAAGTTCAAAATGAAAAATCTTAGAGGTTAGGAGTGACCATGGGATAGAGTTCAAACACACCAAGATGGAGGAATTTTGTGATGCCTATGGTAGTCAACATAATTTCTCTACTGCTCGACCTCCTCAGCAAAATGGAGTTGCTGAATGAAAGAGTAGAACTCTGATAGAAGCTGCTAAGACTATGTTGGCTGATTCCTCTGTACGTAGGAGGGTTTGGGGTGAAACAGTGAATACTGCATATTTTGTACAGAACAAATCACTCATTAACAAATGCTTTAACATGACTCCTTATGAGTTATGGAAGGGAAGGATACCTTATTTATACATAACAATGACAAGTATCTCTTGCATAAATTTCAACCCAAATCTGTTGAGGGTATTTTTTTAGGATATTCTGTTCTAAGTAGAGCTTTTAGAGTCTACAATAAGTCAACTCTTAAAATCGAAGAGTCTGTTCGTATTTCCTTTGATGAAACTAACCCCTAACCACCAAGAGAGGATTTTGTAATTGATGAGGAGTGTGTATAGAAAACAGATGAACCGAGTCATAAATCTAATCAGACCCAAACGGATAGTCTGATGATTAATAGACAACCTGAGTCCGATGAAGAATAGATGACTCAAGATTACCCAACAGACATTCCAACAGACGGCATTCATCAGACATTTGATATACAAGGGGATGATCAATCAGAACAGCCACAAAATCAATCAACTCAGCTTGGACAAGATAGCATAAACTACTTGACTAAATAGCATCCCCCTGATCTGATAATAAGAGATATAACCGCACCTATTAGAACGAGATCTGCTACTGCCATTGAATGTTTGTTTACATCATTCATATCTCAAATGGAGCCCAAGAACATCAAAGAAGCTCTGATGGATCCCAGCTGGATGGAGTCCATGCAAGAAGAATTAAATCAATTCACCCGGCTAAAGGTCTAGGAATTGGTTCCTATGCCAAGGATCGTCAGATTATTGGCACTAAATAGGTGTTCAAGAATAAGATGGATGAAGATGAAGTCATTGTCATGAATAAGGCCAGATTTGTTGCACAAGGGTATTCATAAGAAGAAGGAATAGATTGTGACAAGACCTTTGCACCAGTTTGCCAGACTTGAAGCCATCAAGATATTGTTAGCATATGCTGTTTCTATAGGAATGAAGGTATATCAAATGGATGTCAAGAGTGCATTTCTCAATGGGAGACTTCAAGAAGAAGTCTATGTCAAACAGCCACCAGGATCTGAAGATGTAGACAGACCTGCCCATGTCTACAAGTTACACAAGGCTCTCTATGGACTAAAACAAGCACCAATAGCATGGTATGACACGCTATCTACTTTTGTTTTGGATAAAGGCTTTAATAGAGGTAAAGTGGATACGACATTATTTTTAAGAAACCATAATGAACATTTACTGATTGTTCAAATTTATATTGATGACATTATATTTGCTTCTACTGATCAGAAACTCTGTAGGAGGTTTTCAAAATTAATGCAGTCATCCTTTGAAATGAGTATGATAGGGGAGTATGATAGGGGAACTTAAGTTTTTCTTAGGCTTCCAAGTACAACAACTAGGAAATGGAATTTTTATTTCACAACCTAAATATCTGGAAAATGCATCTGAAATGAGAACCCCTATGAGCACCTCTGTTAAGATAGATAAAGATGTAAAAGGCAAACCGTTTGATGCTACTAAGTATAGAGGCATCATAGGATCTCTACTCTATCTTTCTGCTAGTAGATCACAAATTATGTTTTCAGTATGTTTATGTGCTACATATCAATCAGATCCCAAGTAATCTCACTACATTGCTGTTAAGAGAATACTCAGATATTTGAAGGGAACCCTGGATATAGGTATCTTGTATCCTAGCATTCAAATTAGTGGAATTCATGGATATACTGATGCAGACTATGCTAGATGTAGGTTAGACAGAAAAAGTACTAGCGGAACTTGTCAATTCATGGGTAATAGTCTAGTATCATGGGTAATACTCAGGAATGACGGAACAAATGAAATCAGGAAAAACAAGAAGGATGCCCTATTGCAGCAGTATGATTGGGTCTCAATGAGATCTGATGAAAACTTGACCAGCTTCTATGAGAGGTTCAATATACTCATCAACAATCTCAAAACTTTAGGGAAGACTATTGATAACAAGGAAGTTAACCTAAAGTTCATGAGATCACTTGGTGAGATCTGGGGGACAAAGACCACAATTAGAAGGGAGTCCAAGGATCTTGCCAAGATGTCCTCAGCATAACTGTATGGTGTGCTAATACATACAACCTCGAAGTAGAGCAGAAGAGACAGATTGATGAGGCTAGGAAGAAAACTCTGGCCTTCAAGGCTCAAGAGACACCTCGTGACACCTATGGCTGAAGAGGAAACCAGTGACACCTCGTCTGCAAGTGAACAAGCTATATCAGAAGAGCTTGCACTGATGGGCAGGAAGTTCAGGAAGCTGTTCAAGAAGAAAAATCTCAAGACGAATTTTTCAAACAAGACCAAAGAAGCAGAGAAGAAGCTCTGCTATAACTGTGGAAAGCCAGGACACTTTGCTGCACAATGCAGATGACCTACATAAGAATCGTCTGCACAAAAGAACAAAAAGGAATATGGCAAAGAAAACTCTGGAAAAAAAAAGAAAAAGGCAAGGCCTATGCTGCTAAAATATGGAGTGAGACAAACTCAGATGATGAAGAGACGATCTCTAACGCTGAGCTCTGTCTCATGACCAGAAATGAAGAAAAACAACAGGTATTTGATCTCTCTAACTCTGATGCTACCTTAGAGGAATTAAAGGAGGCTCTTCAAAAACCTCTGAAAGCTTTGTTTCCCTCTCAAGGGAACATAAAGATAATCTCGAGCTGATTGCAAATCTCAGAGAGAATTACAATCTAGCATATGAAGAGATTGAGTGTATAACAAGTGATCTAGTAATGGCTCAAAGTGAGCTTAAAAAATCAGATCAGAAGGTAAAGCTTCTCAATGCAGTAGTGGAAACACTCACCATGAGAAATGCTGAGCTTCAAGCTCAGGTAGATACATGGAATGAAAAGACCCTGAACTTGCAAAAGATACTAAACATGGGTCAATCCTCATATGATAAGACATGATTAGGTTACAAGGACTGGTTGAATGATCATTCACACCCAAAAATGATTGATAATGTCACAACCAATCAGAAAGAGGCAAAGCAGACCTCTGCAAAATTCTTGCAGAAGGATAAAAACTCTACTAAACAAGGAGAGCAGAGGAGTAAGGCCTTTACTGCTCAAACCCAAAGGGTTAAACCATTGAGCAAAGAACACGTACGAACTGGTGCAAAGAACACGTACGAACTGGTGCAGAAGGTCAAACCTAGAGGGTTAAATCCTTGAGCAAAGTACCAGTACGAACTAATGCAGAACACAACAAAGTACAGAAGGTCTGGAATCATAAAATTGAAACCAGTAAAAGACCATACAGACCCCAGTATGCACCAAACTACTCAGTATGGAACAATAGCTCCAATACTGCATGGAAAAAATCACATCTGAAGCCCATCTGCACATGCAGAGTACAACAGAAGAGGTGGAGAAATACTAGCAGACCACCTAGGGTAATAAAAACAAGAGTCCACTACTATACCTGTGGCAAACCTGGCCACAAGTCATTCCAATGTTGGACTCCACACAAGAAAATCATTCAAGTGTAGATGCCAAAAACTAACGAGGACCCATACTTGTGGGTACCATGTACAAGCTTTCAATGATTTACTGTAGGAACAACAGGGTGGAACATGGTACCTAGACAGTGGATGTTTTGGACATATGAATGGGAACAAAAGCATTCTGAAAGATTATAGAAACGAAGAAGGACCCCTAATTATCTTTGGAGGAGGCAAGATAGGTAAAACTAAAAGTTATGGAACCCTTGGTATAGGTTCTCTAATCTTTAGAGATGTAGCTTATGTTCAAGGCCTAGAACATAACTTGCTTTCCATTAGCCAATTATGTGAGAAAATTTATGATGCCTCTTTTTCTCGTGATTCGTGTCAAGTAAGAGACAAAGTCACGAAAGAAGCCAAGCTGATAGGAACTAGAAAAGGAAATATCTATGCAGTAGACTTCAACTCATCTCAGTCTACACAAATTACATGTTTTTATACAAAAGTTACTGAAGATACGAACTGGCTATGGCATAAGAGATTAGCACACTTGAGCTTCAAGACTATAGCTAAATTATCCTCAGAGAATCTGGTGAGAGGACTTCCTCAAATCAAAAAGGATAAGTTGCGTAGACCATGTCAAGAGGGAAAGCAGACTAGAGCAAGTTTTAAACCTCTAAACTCATCGGAATCAGTTAGAGTATTAGTATTGTTGCACATGGATCTTTTTGGTCCAATAGAAGTAGAAAGTTTAAATAGGAAGAAGTATACCCTAGTAATATTAGATGATTATTCAAGATATACATGGGTAATATTCTTGCAGAAAAAGAGTGAAATTTACAATCTGCTAACTAGATTCCTAAGGCAGGTTCAGAAGGAGAAGGGTACTGAAATGATAACAATTAAAAGTCGTCATGGCACTGAATTTGATCAAACAAGAGTAAATGTTTACTATAATGATCATGGCATTAAACATAACTTTCAGCACTGAGAACAACTCAACAAAATGGTGTAGCAGAAAGGAAAATAAGACACTTGTTGAAGCTGCTAGAACAATGCTTGATGATGCTAATTTATCAAAAAGCTTCTGGGCAGAAGCAGTAAACACTGCATGTTCTGTTCAAAATAGGTGCCTCATATATAAGCTGCACAAGAAAACCCCCTATGAACTATGGAAAGGAAAGACACCAAGTGTCAAACACTTTCATGCCTTTGGATACAAATGCTATATACATAACAATGATAAATATCATCTAGGAAAATTCGATCCTAAGATAGATGAAGGAACCTTTTTAGGGTACTCCAAAACCAGTAAGGCCTTAGAGTATATAACAAGAAAACACAAAAAGTTGAGAAGACAGTTCATGTGTCTTTTGATGAATTTGAAATATTCATGCGTGATGCTAATGTTTTTGATGAGGAATGTGCATGAATAGATAATGAACAGGATATAGACAAGGGCTCTGATGCTGCAGAAAATGATGAGCAGTCTGTACACACAGAAGAAAACGATAATGCAGCAGAGCCAGAGCAGCTCACTATATAATAATAACTAGAACACGCAACCATTGATCAAGACAAAAGGAGATGGATCAAGGCACATATATAGGATGGCATCATTGGGGACAAGGATGCACCTGTGCAGACTAGAAGAGCAACAACTAGAGAGTGCTTGTCTGCATGCTTCATATCAGAAATGGAACCTAAGAAAACAAATAAAGCTCTATGTGATCCAAACTAGATTGATGCCATGCAAGAAGAACTAAATGAGTTCCAAAGAAATGAAGTATGGTATCTAGTGTCAAGGCCCAAGAATTATCAAGTTGTTGGCTGCAAGTGGGTGTTCAGAAACAAAACTGATGAAAATGGAATAGTCATCAGAAACAAAGCCAGGCTAGTGGCAAAAGGTTACTCACAAGAAGAAGGAATGGATTTTGATGAAACCTTTGCCCCTGTTGCAAGACTAGAAGCAATAAGGATGTTTCTTGCCTATGCTGCATATCACGGATTCAAAGTCTTTCAAATGGATGTGAAGAGTGTCGTCCTCAATGGAAAGCTACAAGAGGAGATATATGTTGAACAGCCTCCAGGTTTCGAAGACTTTGAACATCCACATCATGTCTACCGGTTAGACAAGGCACTATATGGCTTAAAACAAGCTCATGGTACGTAACTCTCTCAACTTTTCTATGTGAGAACAATTTTCAGAGAGGAAAGGTAGATACCACCTTATTTCTTATGAAACATAAAGAACATATACTCTTAGTGCATAGTTATGTTGATGACATTATATTTGACTGCACTAATAAGAATCTATGCGAAAGATTTGCTGCATTAATGAAATCCAAATTTCAAATGAGTTTAATGGGAGAATTGAAGTATTTTTCTGGACTTCAGGTACAACAGTTAGAAAGTGGAATATTTATAAATCAAGCCAAGTGCCCGAAGAACACAGTCAAGAAATATGGATTAGAAAATACAAGTCATATGAAAACCCCCCATGAGAGCAGCTATAAAAATTGATAAGTATGAGAATGGAAAACAAAGAAGCCAAACAATATATAGAGGAATAATAGGCTTACTTTTATGGCTTAATACAAGCAGACCAGATTTCCAGTACTCAGTCTGCGTATGTGCAAGGTATCAATTTGTTCCCAAGGAATCCCATTACACTATAGTAAAGGGAATCCTCAAATATCTCAAAGGAACTTCAGATCTTGGTGTATGGTATCTTAGAGGAATCAGATTTTGTAATAAAAGGCTATTCAGATGCAGACTTTGCAAGTTGAAGAGTTGACAGAAAAAGCACAACTGGTACATGCCAATTTCTTGGTGCAAGACTGATTTCATAGTTCAGCAACAAGCAGACCACAATGTCAACATCTACTGTAGAAGCATAATACATAGCTCCAGGAAGTTGTGCTGCACAAGTACTATAGATGAGGTCCCAACTTGTAGACTACGGTACAATGTTTTCAATAACTCCAATATTTTGTGACAATTCGTCAGCAATGGCAATTTCAGAAAATCCAGTTTTTCATGCAAGGACCAAACATATTGATGTCAGATATCACTTTATCAGAGCTCATGTGCAAAAAGTTCATATTAAGCTGGAATATATTCCAACAGAAAAATAAATTACAGACATTTTTACAAAGCCTCTTGATGAGAGCGAATTCATTCAATTCCGAGGTGAATTGGGTATGATTGATTTAAAGTAGTAAACTGACCAAAATGCTCTACTGCTCTACTGCACATGTAGCATGCATACCAACATTATTTTTACTCTACCGTATTTCTATTTTTGGAAAGAAATAACATTTCAAAAATGATTGCCTAAAATTCCGCAACAGTCAAAATTAGTGACTGAATCTGCGCAATGGCTAGTTATTAAATGGCAATGGTAACTTTTTCAAAGAGTATAAATTTGAAAAATTTTTCAACTAAAAATACTTTTACTCTCTCACTCTCTTAAACCTAACTCTTTCTCTCTTGCGCTCTATTGTAAACCTTAGTTTGCGAATTCTCACAATTCATTCTCATGAACTTAAAAGATTTTTTTCAATTTTACTAAAATGGTTGAGCTCAAGAGCAACGCAGCCCAACAAAAAAGGTTGAGCTGCAGACGGGAGTGGTTCTTGATTTCGAGACTCTCGAGAATGAATCAGATGAAGTAAAGGAGATATCCGAACTGATTCCAGATGCATGGCTCAAGTATTTCTGTGAAAAGACAAGCAGGGTCTATGAAAATGAAGTACTTGACTTCATTGAGAAGACCAAGGTTGATGAGAATTTTCAAGGCATCATATACACGTCCAACAAGAAAGTGAAGATGACCATCACCCCAAAAGTCTTCGAACAACTCTTTAGGCTTTCAAATGAAGGACCTAAAGACATCCCACCCTCTGTGGTAACCGATGGGAGGCATGCAATGCTTAGTGAAGACAGACAAAAGGAAGGGATAAGGACCATGAAGAAGTATCTATCTAAAGAACACAAGCTGCTCGTAGATGTGGTGAAAAAAGTAATCATGTTCAGAGAATTCTCTAAATATCAGATCACCTTTGATCAACAGGAAATTATGTGCGCAATCCTTACCAAACACAAGCTCAATTGGGCCAAGCCGCTTATGTATCAATTGGCTAAAGTAGTAAAGGCCAGACAATCTCTATTTGGAAGAGTCATCAGCATCATTCTCAAGGAGAAACTCAAACTCTCTGACAAGGGAGGAAGGCCATGGACAATGGCTAAGCAGATTGACGTCAGGAAGATTGGGAAGCAGCCAATAGGCTTCTCAATGAAACCTGCAGCAGTGTAGACAATAGCAAAGGCTACAGACCAGCCTAGAAAGAAGGAGCCTTGAAAGGCTAAAGGAAACCTAATCAAGAAGGCACCAGAAATTAAACCAAAGTAGGCAAGAGTTGCCAGAAGGAAACTTGTCATGAAAACCTCGGATGAGGAAATAATTTCAGAGCTTCTTGCTGCAGAGCCTAACGAAATGGAAGCAAAAACACTGTCTGTACCAATAGAAGAGCAGACTGAGGCCAGCTTTCAAGAAACAACAATTATAGCAACAACTGAGGCATCATCATCAAAGACCCTACCTCCAAAGGATCCTGAGGTTGCAGCACTTCATGATGCAAACATAGCATTGAAGTATCTGAAGGCTGGTGCTGATGAAAACCTTCAGAATCTTATTCTAGAAGCTCTGAAAAGCTATCAAGAAGTCAGGGAAGGACCACAAGCACAGCTCAGACAAGAGCTAGGTTTACAAGGCTACACAAGAAAGGAAATTGAGGCCATTGAAGCAAAACTCAGGAGGATGCAGACTGAGCAACCCCTGATCACATCTACTGCAACCCCGCTGATGATAAGGACTACTATAGCAGAGACATTTACAACAGCCATCATTCCTATCCCTACTGCAGGAGTGGAACTAGCTGTGGTTGAAGCTGACCAGCCCTTAACTACGTCAGATGCATGGGCCACAACAACAACAACAACCACATAATCTCTAGAAAATGAAGAGATTGATAAGGCACTGCAGATAGTCCAAGAGAAGGTTATGGAACATAGGGCTATAACAGATAAAATGCTTGGGAAACTACAGAAAGAGGCCATGATTTAGCAATTCATTAAGGAAAATAAACTTCCAATCAAAAGGAAAGGCAAAGCTAAAAGGCCAAAACTCATTCCCTCTAGGCCAACTACGAGATACATATCAATGCAGACTGTTAAAGGACATAGATTGGAGTAATTGATGGCGTAACAGAGGCAGAAATTGACCAACTAGTTCAAATTCAAAGAATGGAGGCCAACAAGAAAAAGAGGCCCACTAAACCCTACATATTGTTCTGTGGAGCTCTGGAAATCAAGGACTCTACTCTCAAGACCAGGAGACACAAATAAGAACAACTGCAGCATGTTAAGTTTGTGCACACTTCGGAAGTGGAGGCATAGTTGAAGAGGCTTGTAGACAAGCATGTCCGAACTACAACTCTGAAAATCTTTAATTATTTGTCAAGGCCAACCGTCGGCAGAGTACCATCATCAGGTGATGATGATGATGGTAATGATGAACTTCCATAGTTAGAAGACCATGATGATGATGACATCATTGATAAAGTTGCTGAGGATGGAATCATGGAACAATCAACAGGAGAGCCATTTGCTGCAGAAGAGCAAGCGGCAGAGTCTCCTGTAGCCGAGTCTCCAGCAGTAGAGCTCACATCATCAGAATCAGCAGTACAGGAGGAAGTTACAGCTCAAAAAGCAGAGGACAGTGAAGTATCAATCGAAGTTGTTGCAATATCCGAACCAATAGCAGAAGGATCACGAATCAAGGAGTCAGAATCACTAAGCAAAGATGCAGCAAAGGCTACCACAAAAGAAACTACTACAGACTGTGAGCAGTGCACTCAGCAAGCGGAGTTCACTCAAGTTACAACACTTGATCTTACTCCCACACAAGCAGAAGAGGTGATCATAGTAGAGGATGAATCTCTAGAAACAACCTCTATGCCAAAAGAGGAGCAGACTATAGCAGAAAGCACGTTGAAAAATGTAACACTTGAGGAAATCAACAAACATCTGATGAGTGATACCACCTCTGGTCAAGAACACATGCAAGATCATGATGTATCCCCACTAAACTTGGTATTCTCACCCCTATCCTCATTTGGAATGGTGCAGACCAGGGCGGATCTACCATCAGTAGGTTTTCCTCAGGTCCTACTCTATAGTGGTATATCTGACATACGGATGACACCTTAGACTACACCTAGAAGTTTGAGGCAAACTCTTGCAAACATCAGAATGACACCAATCCATGAGAGGCCATCATCTACTGCAAGAACAGTGACCAGAACTGAACCTACTGCACAACAACAGTCATCTCCCTAAGAGACCGCCATAGAGTACAGACTCAGGCAGCTGGATCGGGAAATCTACAGCATGCATCAGTGGACAAAGAATGTATTGAAGGAACTCCTTGACAGATTGGAACCAGTTGTAGACGAGCTGGAGGCTGAAAAGACTACGAGGGAAAAATGTTTTGAAGACTTCCACGCATCTCTCTCTAACATGGCTGAAGGACTCATTGATCAAATACAGAGGGCTAATGCCCTGAATCTTCAGCAGTATAGGCTCAGCTCCTCTAACATGAACAAGTTAAGGGGCTAACATTCAGCTGATCTTCGCAAGCTACAAGCTTCTGTAAAGACCACACAACATCAGCTCCAAGAACGGATAATCAATAATGATACAAGGCTCAGCTTGCTAGAAAACAAGCTTCACATTAAAACTGCCAAGGCCACAACTGCTCCGCAGATGACCACCTTTGAACTCAAAGCCCTTCGAGTTGCCATCGAAGCCCTTATAGCAGCACTCAATGCTAACAAAAAGGGGGAGAAGACAGCAGAAAGAGGAAAAAAAAGAAACAAAGTCACCTGCAGACAAGGTAGCAGAGGAAGGAAAAGAAGCAACAAAGTCACCTGCAGACAAGGCGGCAGAGGAAGGAAAAGCTACAAAAGAGCTCAAAAGAAAGTCAACTGCAGCAGTAGTAGGAGAAAGGACAGCAAAAATGCAAAGGCATCAGGAGAGGTCATTAAGCCAAAGGCCTCATGAGGAGAGGCTATCATGGCACAGAACTCATGGGGAGCAAACTCTACAAGAGAGGCCATCAGGGCACAGATCTAGGGAGCAGCCCCTCGGAGAGAAAAGAAAACATCATAGAACATCTGAGGATCAGCCTAACAAGCGCAGCAAAGGCAGTGAACATCACAAGTAGAAAGAACATGTCCTTTGCTGCAAATTAGTCTAAGGAATTAGATTAAGTTTTTTTTTTTTTTATCAAACAATGTAATTAGGTAGTTAGCTTGTTGTTTTGCTTACAAGTTTTCTTAGCATCAATTTACGGGGGGATTGATAAAAATGTGCAATCCCTCGGGTTGTTAAGAAATTGATGAACAAAACTTAGAAGTATTAGCCATGATGTTGTTAGTGTACTTAGGTTGGAAATTAGTTAGGAATCTGCAGTCTAGGTTAGATGCTGGAGAGCAGACGGCCACAGGTGGAGAGCATTGTGGGCCACCAGTTGCAGGTTAGTACAAAGAATTTTAGCAAGACAGCTAAGACATGCATGGACAACAAAAGACCTGCAAATGCTTCAGGATCTGGGATTAATCTTGCAGACAAGGGCCAACATAGCAATGCATGGATTGCATCAGATCTAGGTACAGACAAGGTTGTAGTAGTGGTTGGGTGCAGACGAGGTCTCAATGGTAATGAGTGCAGACTGAGTTGTAACAGACTGAAGTGCAACAGAGATGGTTGCTTTGGTTGGGGCAGAAGTCTGAAGATCAATCATATCGAGGATTTGAGGTTCATAGTGACTGTTCAAGGATCAAAAAAAGGTAAGCTGTCAATATCAGTGCAGGATCACATGTGACAAGCTGTCACCATCAGGTCAAGTATTGTAAGATCCACAGTACATTAACAACATCATGGCTAATATTTTTAAGTTTTGTTCATCAATTTCTATACAACTGGAGGGATTGCACATTCCTATCAATCTCCTCCTAAATTAATGCTAACCAAACTTCTCGGTAAAACTACAAGCTAACAATCTAGTTACATTGTTTGATAAAAAGAAAAAAACTATCCTAATTCCTTAGACTAATATGCAGCAAAGGATTTGACTGTTCTACTTGTGATACCCAGAAGCTTTTTGATAAATCAGCATCAGCAAGCATTGTTCTTGTAGCTTCTATAAGTGTCCGATTTTTCCTTTCTGCTACACGTATTTGTTGAGGTGTTCTAGGGGCTGAAAAGTTATGTTTAATGCCGTGGTCATTGTTGTAAGCATCTACTCCTGTCTGATTGAATTCAGTGCCATGATCACTTCTTATTGTGATTATTTCAGTACCTTTCTCATTTTGAACTTGCCTTAGAAGTCTAGTTAGCAGATTGCAAGTTTCACTCTTTTTGTGCAAGAATATTACCCATGCATATCTTCAATAATCATCCATTATAACTATGGTATACTTCTTCCTATTTAAACTTTCTACTTCTACTGGACTAAAAAGATCCATCTGCAGCAGTTCTAATACTCTTACTGATTCCGATGAGTTTAGTGGTTTGAAACTTGCTATAGTCTGCTTTCCCTCTTGACATGGTCTGCACAGCTTATGCGTTTTGAATTTGATTTAAGGAGGTCCTCTCACTAGATTCTCTGAAGATAATTTAGCTATAGTGTTGAAGTTCAAGTGTGCTAATCTCTTATGCCATAGCTAGTTTGTATCTTCAGTATCTTCTGTATAAAAATTTGTAATTTGTGCAGACTCATCTATTTCCTTTTCTAGTTCCTATCAGCTTGACTTCTTTGGTGACTTTGTATCTTACTTGACAGGAATCACGAGAAAAAGAGGCATCATAAATTTTCTCACATAATTGGCTAATGGAAAGCAAGTTATGTTCTAGGCCTTTAGCATAAGCTACATCTCTAAAGATTAGAGAACAAGTACCAAGGGTTCCATAACTTTTAGTTTTACCTACCTTGCCTCCTCCGAAGATAACTAGGGGTCCTTCTTCGTTTCTATAATCTTTCAGAATGCTTTTGTTCCCATTCATATGTCCAGAACATCCACTGTCTAGGTAGCATGTTCCTCCCTGTTGTTCCTGTAGTAAACCATTTAAAGCTTGTACATGATACCCACAAGTATGGGTCCTTACTTGTAATTTTGGGCATCCACACTTGAATGATTTTTTTGTGTGGAGTCCAACATTCCAATGACTTATGGCCAGGTTTGCCACAGGTATAGTAGTAGACCCTTGTGTTTATTGTCCTAGGTGGTCTGGTAGGATTTCTCCACCTCTTCCGCTGTATTTAGCATGTGCAGACGAGCTTCAGATGTGGTTTTCTCCATGTAGCATTGGAAGTATTGTTCCATACTGAATAGCTTGGTGCATACTGGTGTCTGTATGGCCTTTTGCTAGTTTCAATCTTATGATTCCAGACCTTCTACACCTTGTAGTTTTCTGCACCAGTTCTTACGTGTTCTTTGCTAAAGGGTTTAACCCGTTAGGTTTGAGCAGTAGAAGCCTTACTCCTCTGCTCTCCTTGTTCAGTAGAGGCTTTTCCCTTCTGCAAGACTTTTGCAAACGCTTGCTTTGTCTCTTCCTGACTGATTGTGATATTGTGAATCACTTTTGAACGTGACATATCATTCAGCCAGCCCTTGTAACCTAAACCTATCTTATCATGTGAGGATTGACCCATGTTTAGCGTCTTTTACAAGCTCAGGGTCTTTCCATTCCATGCATTTACTTGAGCTTGAAGCTTAGAATTTCTCATTGTGGGTGTTTCCACTACTACATTGAGAAACTTTACCCTTTCATCTGATTTCTTTAGTTCATTTTGAGCTGCTGCTAGATCATTTGTTAAGCAATCAATCTCTTCATATGCTAGATTGTAATTCTCTATGAGATTTGTATTCAGCTCGAGATTTTCTTTATGTTCCCTTGAAAGGGAAAGAAAGCTTTCAGAGGTTTTGTTGAAGTGCCTCCTTCAGTTCCGCTAAAGTAGAATCTGAGTTAGAGAGATCAAATACCTGTTGTTTTTCTTCATTCTTTGCCATGAGACAGAGCTGAGCATTAGAGATCATTTCTTCATCGTCTGAGTCTGTCTCACTATATGTTTTAGCAGCATAGGTCTTGCCCTTTTCTTTTCTTTCAGAGTTTCCTTTGCGGTATTCCTTTTTGTTTTTCTGTGCAGATGATTCTTGTGGAGGTCGTCTGCATTGTGCAGCAAAGTGCCCTGGCTTTCCATAGTTGTAGCAGACCTCCTTCTCTGCTTCCTTAGTCTTGTTTGAGAAGTTCTTTTTGAGATTTTTCTTGTTGAACAGTTTTCTGAACTTCAAGCCCATCAGTGCAAGTTCTTTTGAAATAGCTTGTTCACTTGCAGACAAGGTGTCACCGGTTTCCTATTCAGCCATGTATCTCAGAATCTTCTCTTGAGCTTTGATGGCTAGAGTTTTCTTCCTGACCTCATCAATCTGTCTCTTCTGCTATACTTCCAGGTTATATGTATGCAGTACACCATACAGTTGTGCTAAGGACATCTTGGCAAGATCACTGGACTCCCTTATTCCTGTGGTCTTTATCCCCCAGATCTCACCAAGTGATCTCATGAACTTTAGGTTGACTTCGTTGTTGTTAAAAGTCTTCCCTAAAGTTTTGAGATTATTGATAAGTACATTGAACCTCTCATAGAAGCTGGTCAAGTTCTCATCTGATCTCATTGAGACCCAATCATACTGTAGCATCATAGACATCTTTCTTGTTTTTCCTAATTTCATTTGTTCCTTTATTCCTGAGGAGTAAAGCATCCCATGCTTTCTTTGCAGTGGTTGTATGAACCACTATCTCAAACATGTCATCATCAAGAGCTTTGAATATTTGATTTCTTGCTCTTCTGTCCACCGACACCAAATCCCAGTCTTCTTTTGTCCAGAGAGACTTGGGCTTATCTGCTTCTCTAGATGCATCAACTGGATCTGACATCTTTGGAATATATGGCCTATCTGTGAACACACCATGCATTCTTTCATCAATTGAATCTAGATGTGCAACCCCTCAGATTCCAGTGATTGTATTTGTCAAAACAGCATGCTGGTAGCTCTCCACTGTTCGGACATTTGGTTAGCTTTGGAGGAGCCATAATTTCTTCACAAAATAAACTGTTAGTAACTTCTTTGTAGAGATAAAACAAAAGATAAGATCTTTTCTTTCCAAAACAATTAAGT
>JAOVYX010015617.1:0-27223 GCA_035668315.1 Drosera spatulata | reverse complement strand
AACATGGAGCGATACTTCGATCTCTTGGGCATAAGAGACGAAGAGGAGAAGATCAAGACCGCGGCCATGTTTCTCTCGGACACGGCGACTATGTGGTGGCGTCGTCGTTACGGTGACGTTCAAGCGGGAACGTTCACCATGAAGAAATGGGATGACTTCAAGAAGGATCTCAAACTCCACTTCTATCCGGAGAATGCCCAATACGAAGTCAAGAAACAACTTCAGAAGTTGAGGCATGCAGGCACGATTGGGGAATACGTGAAGGATTTCACGGAGTTGCTCTTCCAAATCAACGATATGTTCGAGGAAGACAAATTCATCTACTTCGAGGATGGACTTCAACCGTGGGCACAACAAGAGTTACAACGACGCGGCGTTCGAACTCTTGCGGCGGCCATAGCAATGGCGGAATCCTTCATCGAATTCAAGAGGAGCGAGTCTTCAAGAGGCAAGGAGTTAAGGAGTGACTCCGAGAAAGGTGGAGGAGGGACCCACGAAGGGATCAAGCCGACCTCGAGTTTCATTAGCGGGAGCAACTCGAAGAGGGGAGAGCAAAGAGGGTGGAAGAAGAGCACATCCAAGGACGTAGGAAAGTCCAACGGTGAAGTGAAGTGCTTCTTATGCGATGCCCCTCACTTTATTCGGGAGTGTCCGAAGAAGAATGCTCTCTTGGCTATGGTTTGTCGGGTGGAGGAGGAACCCGTACAAGAGATGGGATCTTTGAGGATCCTTAACGCGATGAAGGTCACGGAGGACAAGTTTTCATCGAGGATCCCTAATGTGGTGAAGACCACGGAGGAAAAGTCTTCATCGAGGATCCCTGATGCGGTGAAGACCACGAAGGAGAAGTCTTCATCAAAAGGGTTGATGTACGTCGATGCGATGATCGGATCGTACACAACTCATGCCTTGGTCGATACCGGGGCAACTCATAATTTTGTTTCGCGGGAAGAGGCAAAGCGACTTGGATTTCGAGTCGACAAAGAGCAAGGCATGCTCAAGGCGGTGAACTCGAAGGCCGAACCAATCGATGGCGTGGCCTGTGGCGTGCGGTTTCGCCTTGGCGATTGGAAGGGATCGGTGGATCTCACAGTCGTTCCCATGAACGACTATCCTTTAGTACTTGGCATCGACTTCATCAAGGGCGTGAAAGCGATACCAATCCCCTTCGCTAATGTGTTGCACATAGCGAAGGATGATGGAGTTTGCGTGGTACCGATGATGCGACGAGCGAAGAAGGCTCAAGAAAAGAGGGTCGCAACCATGCAACTCTTTGAGGGAAGCAAAAGTGAGGAACCCACTCACTTAAGAAGAGGTGAGTTCTCTCACGCGGCAAGGGAGGTGCCAAGGAAGATTTCACGAGTCTTGCCGAAGGAACACGGGAAGGAACTCCCTCCAGGACGACAAGATGGGTGCTCGAAGGTTCATCGCGACGACTCAAAAAAGGGATCGAGTCATACGAGAACGTCGTGACGAGGACGTTCGCGACATAGGTGGAGGAGTGTCACGGACGGGCTAATTTAAGGTTCGTTTTGAAGAATTGTCTAGAGTTCTCCACATTTCTCTAGACAATTCCACACTTTTCTAGAGTATTCTTGAGAACTTTAGGGTTCTCCGGAATGCTCTAGAATTCTGTAGAATTGGGTAGAGTTTTTTAGGGAATTCTTGTACATAGGAGAAGAGTCTAGAGGACTCTTGTATGTTCTTATGATGAGAAGAGTATGGAAGAGTCTAGATGTCAAGTCTATAACTCTCCATGGAAGTATATATAAAGGGGTGAGACATCTCATCTCATCTCATCCCAAGGAATCTCAAGTCATTCCAAACATTCTTGTAAGCTCAAAACCTTGTAATCTCCCAAGTGTCCTCAATACAAAACTTATTTTCAAGTTCAAACTCTCTTAGCATTCACAAACATCACCTTTGGGTGACGAGTAGGCTGAGCTCAAGTGAAAGTGTGAGTAACTTAAGTGCCGCACGGGTTGCAAGAATCTAACCCCGTGACACAGTGGATCTTCTTTTGGTTATCACTTGAACCCCAGAGAAAACGCACACAAATCCGCTGAAGGTCCTTAACGGTTCCTTTCGGTAACCTGAAACATGACATGATGTACGTCGGATTGGCCTGTAGCACTGCTTTGATGAGGATCTCTCTACCCGTCGTGGAAACTAACTTTTCCTTCCATCCTTGAAGAGCTTTTCATATGCGATCCCTTACACCGATAAACAAGTTCTTCCTCGATCTTTCACTGGTTAGCGGCAAACCCATGTATCTCCCCAAGTTTGTCTCCTCACGCATTCTCAGTATCCGATCAAATACAGCTCTGATCTCCTCACTAGTATTCGGGCTAAAGCACGCAGTCAACATTTCTCTGTTCACCCTCTGACCCGATGCTTCTTCATAGTTATGAATGATGCTTTGGAGTTTCGTTGCTTCATCTCTTGTGACGCGCCCCATGATGAGGCTATCGCCTGCAAGAAATAAATGGCTCACGCTTGGCTACTCTGCATACTTTGATGACACACAGAGTTTGGGACCTTCAAGCATTGTGCAGCATAAATGAGAAAGCTTCAGCACAAATGATGAACAAGTAAGGGGATATTGGGTCTCCTTGACGGAGTCCACAGGATGGAGTAAAAGGCTAAACCGGCTATCCATTACAAGTATAGAGTAGGACACCGTCCTAATGCAGCTCATCGTGAGGGAGATCCAATGAGACGAGAAACCCATGTATTTCATGACTCGTTCGAGGAAGGCCCACTCAATGCGATCATAGGCTTTCGCCATGTCAAGTTTGATCGCATAAAAGCCTGGTCTACCCCGCCTTTTATTTTTAAGAAATGCATGCTTTCATAGGCAACAATAACGTTATCCGTTACAAGTCTATTGCTCACAAAAGCACCTTGTGAGTCCGAGATCACATAGGGAAGGACTCGCTTCAAACGGTTGACCATAACCTTTGAGACCAGTTTGTACACCACATTGCAAAGACTGATTGAACGAAATTGGGAAACTTTCCTCGGAAACCTGACCTTAGGGCAAAGCGCTATATACGTGTGATTGATCTCCTGTATGCATCCCTATCCCCTTAAGACAGAGAGCACCAGTTCTGTTATCTCCGGTCCGACAATCCTCCAATGAGTTTTGTAAATTGTGCGTTGAAACCATTTGGGCCAGGTGCCTTATTAGATGCCATCTGCCGGAGTGTAAGTGTGACCTCGGCAGTTGAGAAATCCCTGTCCAGATACGAGATTTTCTTTGCTGGAATTATTGATCTCCATCCTTGTAAATCGAGTTTGATTCCTGCTCTAACTTCAGAAGTATAAAGTGTTTGGAAAAAGGAGCCTACCATGTTGATCACATGACCCCCTTCTGAAATCCACACCCCATTATCATTTTCCAACGTCGCAATATGATTACGCCTTCTTCTGAATAAAGTCCGGGAATGAAAGAATTTAGTATTTATGTCCCCTTCTTTCAGCAACGTTACCCTCGAGCATTGTTCCCAGTAGGATTCCTCCTCAGCTAGCGATGAATCTTGATCAGTCTGCACCATAAGAATGTCGTGCATTATGGCATCATTCATGGGTTCAGATTTAAGTTCTTCGAGCCTTGCTTGTTTGTACCTGATTTTGGACCGCAGTACCTTCAATTTGCACTTTCCCCAGTTAGCAAGAGATACACTAGTATGACGGAGTTACTTGGGGATATCCATACCGTCGTTGTGCCCATTGTGACCTCGCCATGCTTCCAAACTAAATTAGCGCACTCCGGCTCAACGTCCCAAGCGTTTTCGTACTGAAATACATTCCCAAGCTTACTTGATCTCTCATGTCGCACATCGTTTAACTTAAGGGAAACTGCCAAGTGATCTGACGATTGCGCTGCAACACACTACAATAGCCTCATGGAAGATCTCGCACCATGGTGAAGAGGCCACTGCCCTATCCAATCGTTCCCAAACCCATACCCCTCCTCTCATCCTTGTTCTCCATGTAAACATCGGCCCTCTGCTATCCAAGTCTTGCAAGCCACATAATTCTAGGGCCCCTTGGAACACTTTCATTAGCCTCGACTCTCTCGCACGTACACCCTTCTATTCAGATTGCGTCAAAATTTCATTGAAATCTCCCCTATATAACCATTGGAGATCTGATTTACTCAACAATTCTACGAGCAAGTCCCAAGAGATCTGGCGTCTTCCCATATTCGGCTCCCCGTAAAATCCCGTCAACCGTCAACGGGGCTAATTCCCATTCGACTCCACAAAAACATTGATGAAGTGCTTGAACATCTGTCGGATCGAAACAGTGACTTCGTCATCCCATAGCAGCGCCAGTTCGTCCCTTGAACCATCACCTTCAATCGCGATCCCAATCTGATCTTCGTAACCTAGTCTCTAAGAGAAAGACTAGGTGAGGAACCTCTTTCTCAAGCAGGACCCCGACCATTCCACCATGGCGTCATTATAGGTCGGGTCCCCCTGGGAACCATTCCCAGAGAGCACCGCATAGTCATTTGCTGAGAGGAAAGGGATGAGAGCGTCTAGTGTTTCTGTTCGAGGTTTTTTGCCATGGACATTAGTAATTTCCTCCAAGACTCGCTTGGACCCCAAGAGGTTCCTGACTGGACCAATTTGGCTTTGGTCTTTTTGGTCCGACTTGGCACGCTTCCCCTTATTGGATTTGTTGAGGCCACTGGAGTCTGGCCCCTTGGATCAACATTTTTCTTATCCAGAGCATTCATATCTGTACCTGCAAAGTCGTCAGTCTCCATGATTTCCTCATCTTTCAAATCTCTGAGTCCTAAACAATCCAACTCCTTTTGGCAACCTTTTACAGTTAAGACTCCTAATTTCTCCTGATTAACAGTACTTTCCTTTATAGAGGGGTTATTGATTGGGCAAGAATCAATATTATGCTCTTATCTCATTACATGCACATTCCTTCCTAAAGCAGCATCACACTTTCCATAGTGGACAGATTCCTCCAAATTTCCATATCTTACTTCCCCTTTGCTGGAAAATTCCTGCCGACATTCTCCGGCAAGTCTGCGTTAGGATCTTTTCCCCCTTGTCCATCTTCAGCCTGCCTCGACGGGGTTGAATGGTGGCTCATAGAGGCTTTGACCTGGACATAACCACCCACTGGTTTCCTCGGCTGAGCTGCATGCAGCCAAGCACCATGTTGGAAACCTTGCCCTTGATCATGATTATTGTCATCAATCCATAATACTTCCTTCCGACATTCTGAGACTCTATGGCCAATGATGTCGCACCGGAAGCAAAAATTTGATACACGGTCGTAACTAAAAGGAACCCACACAGAAGAGCCCTCGTGAAGCACGACCATTGTTCCCCGGATCAATGGCCAGTGGATGTTAAATTCCACCTTGATTTTTAAGTATAGTCCTCTAGCCTCTCTGAACTCGTCCAAATCCCTTATAGTTACTGTTGAAGAAATATAATTTTGGATAATTCACCTCATATGAAAAATACAAACATCTATTTTGGATGTTATTGAACTTTTCTCTACTCATTTGGGCTACTTGAGTCCTTATTTTATTTTGCTTGATGTATTCATTCAACTCAGGGGCCATGCTGTTTGAGCCTGTCACAACGCATGTTTTCAACCTTATTTGTGATCTGTTCTTTGATTAAATAAGTCTTCAGTTTCACACGTTATTTTATGATGATTGTCTCATCATTTTTCCGCATGTGAATGTGAAGGGAAATCGAGCTTCTCCTGTCACATTGTTAATAATAATTGCACATTGGTTACACCTAATTTACTCTTGTTATAATCAAAACATTGATTTGTTTTTTTATATTTCAGGTTTAGGCACATATATGTGATAAGATAACACAAAATTCTTTTTTCACTCTAATCTCATGGCAAAAAGGGAAAAGTTCTTTCGTTAGGTGTTCAGAATCATTAATAGAAAGGAAATGATTTTATATAAAGAAGTATATCTCAGATTGCCTTAATGAATATGTATTGTTATTGTACATAATCCAGCGTAGGGTAAACCATAGTGGCAAGAGCACAACCGTTATTTCTATAACAGTACTTTGAAGCGACTGTGAACAAAAAAACAAAAATAATCACTTTTTTTCGAATCTTAAAAAAAAATAAAAAATGAAACATGCCCCGACGACGACGTCGGGTTGTGTGCAGCTCGTCGTCCTCCTCCGACGACGAAGAACGAGACCACCACCAAAATGAGCAGCAACAACAGCCACAGCAAGAGGGAGAAATGATAGTGGTGGACAACGACGACGACGACGAGGTAGAACAACAACCAGCGTTGGAATCTCGCGAAAGCGTTCCGGACATTGCCGGCGTAACCCTAGAGTCCACATCCAGCCCCCAATTCTCCGACGCCGCCGAGATGCTCCTATCCGACGACGACGCTGCCGAAGACTTCGTCGACGTATCCGACAACCTCCCTCCTCAGTCTAGGTCTCCCACGACGGACGCCTCTCTGGCTCTACCTCCTGTCGTGGCGCCGGATGGTACTGATTGTCCCGTGGGAGGATGCTTGCGTGGTTTAGGGCTGAGTTTGAGGCGGGACTGGCTGACTTCTTGTCTTCGTGGATTCGAGGGGGCGGTTCCAGGGTTTAGTGAGTTCGATGTTGCGACCAAGGCCAGGATGTGTTTCGGAGACTTCTTGTTTGCCGACATGAATTTGATTGGAGCTGGTGTTCTTCCTGACAATGTTGATTCTTTGCATCTCGTTGATCTTCCTGGCCCCTTTGTCCTACAGGTATATTCTTTGCGTCTCCTCTTCTCCTGGGTGTCATGTATGCAGCATTTCTTATCTATTGAAGCATGTTCATTAATCTTATGATTTCATCCTCTGTATTCTTTTTCTTATTCTAGGTTGATGAGGTTGTCAACATAGGAAGCTCTTTGCGGCAACGTTATCAGGACACGCCTGCTGGGATTAAGCGTTGCCTCAAGCTATCAATGACAGATGGGGTTCAGCGTGTCTTTGGCATGGAATATAGGCCAATCAAGGATCTTGAAGTTCTAGCCCCTACAGGATTCAAGGTTTGTTATGTCTATCTCCACTCCTGCCTTCTTGTAATCTGCTTTACTTATCTATCATGCACTGTAACTATGTCTGCTAAGAACCACTCCTTCATTTTGTCCGAGTTGCTGAAAGGAACAAGATCCCTGATCGACTGAAAATCATCTGATTTAGAACATTATTCATAGATATCTGGTTCTTTTCATGTATGCTTTTGGGGACGTTTTGCTCATGATCGTTTTGCTTACAGAATATTTAAAATAAAGAAGAAGAAAAACATATATGTTTTAATCATAAGAATATTGAATGTAAACCTAAAATGTGCATGTAATTTTAGCTTTCAACAGTTACGTACTGACAGAATACACATTTTGGTTTCTACAAATGTGCATGCCCATTTTAGCTTTCAACAGTAACGTAATTAGCTTTCTACTAGTTGTTAATAAACTTTTGGTTTCAGAATTTTTCTCCCTTTTCATTGCTGGTAAGTGCTTGATTTCCTTCAAAACCATTGAGTCACATGGAAAGAACTTCTGTATAGTGCTGTCAATTGTTGATGTTCAACCTTTTCTATATTCTGATACAAGAGTCTTCTTAGCTCATAGAGTCATAGCTGCTCAGGGTATCTAATTCGTTTGTCAATAATTCACTTTTCCAGATAGTATTAAGAGACGTGAACATCAGGCGTGGGCTCCTCATGCTTGTTCCTGAAAATCTAGATATTTTGGGAGGATATGTTGAAGAGTTGGAAGCAGCAAGGCAGAGACTTGTACATGAAGTAAATAAGCCACCCCGGGGAAAAAGGTACGAGTATTTATCTTGTTTCCAGCTTCAGGTGTTGGTTTTCCCCTCTCTGACCGAAAAGACCTGAGCTGCCATCTGAAATGGTATTACCTTCAGTGCAATCTGCACTTCATGACTAATCCATCCTATTTGTGTCAGTGGCTTGGATCAGATCTCGTCTCATATTCATAATTCATCTCATGCAATATCTTATGCAGGTCAAGGACAGGTGTGATGCCTTCTTTAACGTCTAGAGCCACTGCAGCTGCATGGCAACCTCATGGTGCTTCGAATCTAATGGCCACAAACAATTCCACAAGGCCACAAGACGAGGTTAATGCTTTTGCGAACAATAGCACTATACAGAGTTCAGGTTCATCCTATGAAGTTGATCGAGGTGTGCTCTTGTTTGGCTCGCTGCATTTTTCGTTGCTGTAAATATCGGGGTTTTTTTTAACAAATAACTGAACATAATTCATTGCACGATCTCTCTAGGTCCTGTTGCTGTTCGAGATGATGGATTGAGAACTATTGAAGAGTCATCCGCACCCACACTGGGAGAAAGTGCTGTGTCTCATTTTGATCCCTCTGCTGTTGATGTTGTGGAGGATGACCTTATGGTTGATGAGGCAGAGCTCCCATTCTTTCTTCTTGGAGATAACGAGCTACCTTTTACGTACTTAGCAAGCTTGTCAGCAAAATGGGCTTCGCTGAAGGAGCACGAACCGTGTGCCAAAGGAAAGATCAAAGTATGTGTACATCTACTAAAGATATCCTTGATTCAGCGCATAAACTGCTTGCTGTTAATGACTCGCTCCATTATTGTCTGCTTTATATTTCTAAGCGGCATCGGTTAATTATCCAAATTTTAGACTATATGTGACCGCCTTGCATTCTGGACTACTATGCCACTTAATGAGATAGGATATATGTTTTAAATTTTAGATTCTGTGGCACTCTTTAAAGGTAATGTTGATCTGCTACCCCAGGATTGGTTGTAAATATGCTCAACTTGGAAATTGATAGTGAAATGAGGTTAAAAGTTCAATATAAATATTTTCTTTATTTCATTGGTGAATTTGAGAGAAATAGCTTGGTTGTATGATGATGTTTTTGTTGGAAAAAGAATGAAAGTGATGGAAGATGTGGCTCTGACATGTATGATATTGCAGTGCTTCTTAACTGGCGTAAAGGGTTTCCAGTATAAGCAAAGGACTGCATTTGAGCTCTGGGTATATGTCGATGATGGAAGCCTTATATCCGAGATTTTGATCCATCATGATGTAAGTTGAGCTGACCATCCATTTTATCATGTGAATTTGTTTTCATTATGATTATCTAATTTTGCTGGTATCCTGATGGTTAGATCTTGTTTAATGTTCAGGTTGTTCAAAAAGGGATAGGTTATTCTCCCGAGGAGGTCACTGCCGCTCTAACCTCCTCAGATACCGTAAGAGCTGGTAATATGAAAGAGACTCTGAAACAATTCCAGATATTTTTGGTGAACTTTGAGGTGAATGCCAGTTTCAATATATTTATTTTGGAACATTTTTGTTTGCTTATAATCTTCACAATTAGACAGATGCTGCACATATAAATTGTTTCTGACTATACAGGAATGACTTGACTAATTTTGTGTAGTTTTGCTTTAATTTTTTTTTTGGGTACCATCTTACTTGACTGCTTGCTTGCAATTATTTATTTATATTTTTTTCCTGCATTTTTCTAGGGCACTATGCTTATAGAGATGAACAAAGCATCTCCCGTGCCAGTTGCCTTTGAGATGAACCAGGGGTGTCCAGTTTCCGATGCACGGCGGCTTGTACAAAGGTTGAAGTCTAGTGCTTACCCTAGTGGTCAACCATGCCGGAATAATGAATCTGATCCAATTGACTTGTCCCCATGATTCACCTGATTCCTATGATGATTGCTTCTCCTCGATACACGGTAGCAAGTAGATAGGACATGATGAGGCTATATGGCTCCTTCTGCATCTGAGGTCTTTGGATCAGTGTCTTGTATCAGAGACTGGGCCTATTTGGCTCGTTTTCTCATGGAGCTCTAGCTAATCCTTGGTTACGTTGTTTGATTCATGACCTATCTGATTCAGATCTTTCAACTAGTGTCCTTTTCAATATTCCACACCATGCTTCCCTCTCCAACCATACCACCTATGTGGTCATTTTCCTGATATGGGATCACTATTTGTGCTAATTTTACAGTGGAGACCGTTGTCCTTAGTGATAGAGTTATTCTGGTAGGATCTTGGGAGTTCAATTGCTTCTTGCCTATGCTTCTATTCTAAAATTGATGTCAATCATCTCTTTTCATCCATCCTTGAAGCTGGAGTTCTTTCACCAATTTATCCATATCCTCCAAACACACCGCATCTGCTGCTGAGTACATGGCTTGGTGTAGCTATTGCATTCTTGATAGAAGAAAATTTATGGTTCTGTGAAGGAAGATGAATTGCTCACAAATGCAACAGGGGACTTGAAGTTCTATTTGACTATGTTGTCAATTGTGCGAAGCTGTCAGATCATTGGGCTCCAACATACAGGTGATGCTCAACTGCTAGGTACTCTTTCAACTTGCATCTACTTTAAATTTACTTTACATGTCTGGTAAATGATAATATGTACCAATGGATATCAAATTTATAGTAATCGAACCTCCTCAGTTTGACTGTTTTCAAGGCTTACTCTGGGACGGATCTTTACCAGAACATAAGCTGAAGCTTGATAGAGCCCTTTCGCAAGAAGTCATATTTTTTCATAATTTATATTTTATTTTATTGTTAGAACATACTCATAAAATTCTAATGTAATTGCAGGTTTGTACTTGGAAGTTCAAGCATTTCCACCTTGGAAAAACTATCGAAAAAAAGCTGCATCAAATTGATGCCCACTATTGCTGGGAGATAGAGGGATTCTGCTGTATCGGTGTTTTTATTATTTAGGTATTTCTGCTTTTCCTTTTTGGTGCGTTGGTTGAAATGGGTTTGTTTTACCAGTCCAAAGTTTGTCTCGACGTTTGGAGACTTTGGATCATATTTTCCTCATCTTGTTCGTCAAGATCCGAGTATTTAGATTGAGTCACTGTCTCATCATACCTTGTGCACCACTACTAAAGTAGGGAATGGCAATGGCAACGGGAGAGGAGAGATGTTTGCTCTATTGGCAAGGAATCTCCCCCGCCTGCACATGGATTGAAAGGCTGCTGTCTATTTTATATGTAGTAGAAGGTATGTCTTGAAATCTCTCTTTCTCACCCCTTTACTCTTTATTTTATTGAGTCGCCGTCTCATCATACCTTGCGCACCACTACTTCAGTAGGGAATGGCAATGGCAAGTGGAGAGGAGAGATGTTTGCTCTATTTGCAAGGAATCTCCCCCGCCTGCACATGGATTGAAAGGCTGCTGTCCATTTTATATGTAGTAGAAGGTATGTCTTGAAATCTCTCTTTCTCACCCCTTTACTCTTTATTTTAATGTTCATGGTAATAAAATTGTCTAGTTACTGTTTTACGTTTTTTGCCCGCTTTGGTTTTTGCTTTGGCTTTGGAGTTCTCTTACACTAGCATGCCTACTGTTGCTTCCTTTGGGCGACTTCCATGTAGCATGAACTAGCAAATTCAATTGATGGATTATAGAGGATCTCAATGTAACCAGAGATAATAGTTTAAGGGAGAACTGGACTGCTTGAGTGGAAAATTGTGAAATCTGCAAATGAAGGAAGTCCTGAAACTCCCAAATTGTTAACATTGAACACAATTGGGTTAATGGCTAATAGAATATCCACCCGTAAATTAAAGGACAAGAGCCACTGTATTGAGGCAACTTCCGTATGTCGTTAGAAAAGATGTACTGATGTATAGTGGTAGATTACAGCTGTGAAATGGTTCCTTCAAAAAAAAAAGAAAAAAAAAGAGTCAAATGGTTGTATTTAGATAGGTTTTTGGTTGAAATGAACTTTAGGAAATAATGCAATAAATACATGCTGTTTATGAAACTAAATCCTTCATTTAGACCTTTTTCTTTAAAGAAAATATATATTCTAATTTAAGTGACGCTGTTGTCTTCAATAATCAGGAAGGCAATTACCTACGACAAGCTGGTGATTGAGGTCAATCTTGAGATCCAACCTTGTGTTGAAATTTTATATTCGTCAGTCATTTGATAGCTTGGGTCAAACGTATCAATCCGTGCACTTGAAGTTTTATGTCAAAGATTGCACAACATCCTGAACCAAGGGAACCACAGATTTAGGCTGCTAGCTGCTGATATGGGCCTGAAGTCTCATTGCCCTATTGAGGAATCGTTTTGATTCTAAGCTTGTACTGGTCCATTCTGCTTTGCTAATTAGGCATTTAGCTCTTGGTGATAAATATAACCAGACCGTTGGTGGTCTTGGCGAATAAGAAACCTATGTTATGGAAACGAATCTGAGCAAGACAAGATCTTTATTTGCTAGGGTATGGTTGTATGGGTTATACAGCGTAATCGAGTCTCTATTGTCTTTTGTTGATCGTTATAAGTTTGAAGAGGCTGCTAAGTTTTGATCAGATTTTTCTGAAAGAACTTTTAAGACTGAAAAGTTGATACATATATACGCAAGCTTCGATGCCATCTATGCTAGAAACTAAGTATTTATGTAGGATGTTGTGGTTGGAACTTGGTTGGTCTGGTGTCACATCTCTTGCTATTACCCCTTCTGTTAGGAGCAGTCGCCCCACTAGCTAGGTGGCCGCAACAAATTTTAAAATTTCGGTTGCTTTAAGTAGGGAAAGTGACCCATACTGCCATACATAAAGGTTACTTGACTTACATGCTATACATATAAGTGGTGTATCACTTTGATTCCTTATGTATGGATTGTGCTAGGATTTCACAAGACTTAAGGTATATGAGATACAACGATAAAATTCAATAGGAAAGGGACCTAAGGCTTTTTCATTTATGAATCGGATACATAAACAAGAGGCAATCTATTTGTTTTTTAAGCCCTTAAATATTCTGAAATTTAGTGAAGTTAAAGCATTTCTGGCTGTGTCGGGGTCATATTAATAGACAGTGATTTGCAACCATGGATCGAGATACTGTAACAAGTTGCATCCCTGTTGTCCTGCAACTTGGGACTGGCTAGTAATTCCGTTCAAGCTGCATTGCATATGCTTGGCCATTGGTGTGCAACTAGCTATGGGTACTTCCGCACCAATAGTTGAACTGTATTTCCTCTTTTTTTATTGTTGGATCTCCCCTTGATTCTTTTTTATTCCCTAACTTGTATGACATGTTTGGTGACAACATAGAAGAATCGAACATCATTTTAAGGAGTAATCCCAGTCATTTCTTCAGAAGTTATAGTCATTTTAAGGAGTAATCCCAGTCATTTCTTCAGAAGTTATAGTGCCCATAAAAGAGCAAACTTCTTGACTTTACTGAAATGGCTTCACTTTCCTGTACAGATACGTTATGGCGTTCATTCCAATTAGGAAAGTACTTGTAAATCTATTTGGTTGTCTTAGGAGCCTAAACAGGGTCCTAAAGCATTATAATGCCTTCGAAAGTCGGGCTGAATTTATCAAAGTTATTGAGTTTAAACATCAGACATGCTTTGTTTTTTCCCTCATGTTTTCTTGATGATGACCACCATGTGGAGAAGCGATAACAGAAAATCCTAACTCAAGGGGTTGGGATATTCAACACCATAATTTTACTATTCTTAAACAAGTTGGTGCTGAGCCTTCTATTCAAATCATGAGGGATATTGTTATGGATTGAATTGCCGCCCGTATTTAAAGTATCCCTAGGCAGTTAATCTTTAAATACTAGTAGTTTCTTTTACATACACCTGTTATTCATCAATTGTTAAGGATTAAGTTTAGCTCATTCCTTATTTATCGGGATGCATTGTATCGTATAATAGTGATCATCATTGAGGAATGTAATAGTGAGAACGATATATGATGGTGAGAACTACCTTTTATATGTGTCTCTCAAAGCCAAGATTATCTTAGGACAGCATATTATGTTCCGATGACTTTCATTTTATTTTTTTTTAGCTGCAATTAGCTCAGATTTTAAATTCTGAGCATTCCACGGACTTGTGAACTTCATACTTTCTATCATTGAGGTTTGACAATACATGAACAGACTCTGGTGTGAGCTCTTACAAGATCTGAGCCTCCTATACTATGGTTTTTGGCTGCAACACTCTTTGGATTCAAGCAGCTCTGTTAGATTTTAGACGAAGCAGTATGGTTTATTGTCCGTGCTGAGTTTTTCTTTTTTTTTGCTGGTTGGATGAATGCAGGAGTCATGTCTCAGGTCATCCAACTTTAAACTAGCTTGGTAGCAGCAAATGGATTTCCTACCAATTTCATGAGTTGTGCTGAAGGGAAGATGTGTCGAGAGGTAGAGCTATATATAAGGAAGAAATTCAAACGCAGCGTCACATGGGCTCAGCTGTTTTTGTTTGATAAGTAGAGAGTGAGGAAGGGGGGAGAGTGAGAACAGGTGATGCTTGAGATGTGAGGTACTTGTACTAATTTGCACTTTTTTTACTCTCAACCCACCCACATGCCATTGAATCCCCAATGCCATTAAATTCTAGCTTGTTATGTTTAGCTTGTTTTCGGTTTTCTGTTAACATCAAGGTCAATATAAATGACCATGTTCATTGGCAATTGGTAAGACGTGATTGAAGTGCGAGGCATACGATGAGATCAAGTGTCAGTGTGTAGGATTTTGGTCCCCTTCTAAACTTGAGCATGCATCAATTCGCTCGCTGTTCTTGTGTGAGTTACATTGGTTTTATATTAGTCCCCTCTTTTCGTATTTGTTTTTTTTATTACACCTTTAGGACACGTTCTTAGTTGAGCCAGTCCATAAACTTTATTCTAAGCAGTGTGGATTTGAATAAGTGGTAGTGGTTCATGACTGCGTGGATTGTGGACGATATATTTTGTCCACTTTGTTAAGCTTCCTGCTCTAAAATAATTTTGTGAGAGATTAAATTGTTCTAAAGATATAGCTGGCCAAGTGCCAGTCTTTTTTAATTTATGCCCACATTACTCATCACCACATTGACTTCTTAACTTGTGTACATGGTTACTGGCATTGCTTTTTATCACTAGAATAATTCAAAGCCTAGTTAAAAGCAACTTTTATTTGTGGAGGGACGGAATATCATGTTGAAAGATGGACTTGTATGCAAGATTGTGGGTATGGACTTGTATACAAGTTTGAATTAACTTTGTTTCCCATAATTGGAATGGTAGTGATGGGGTACACGGACCACGCCTATATATAACATGCTGCACAGGCAAAAGCAGCAGCAATTCATTACCACCAGTTTACATTGGTTAGACTTGTGCACATTTTCTCACTCTCTTCTTCTGCCATCCCGCAGAAAGGAAAACTATACCTTATAAAAACCATCTCCTCAATGGCATCACCGCTGAAAAGCTTAAATCTCATGAAGTTCACCATGTCATTGCACAGCACTACCAATCATGAGGTCACAATGAAGCAACAACCCAAGTTCTATGGTCCATCGATGGATTGGAACATCCATGGCAAGGATCATCATCGCTCACGCCATGGTCTGCGTTCTGTGGAGGCGATCAATGAGAGAGTCAATGGTACGGTTGCTCTAAGGGAGGCAGCATCCACAATATCAGTCGGGTTGATGAAGAGTGCTCCACCCATTATCTATGAAGAAGAGGTTCCAGTTGATGCAGATCAGATGAATCTGATGGGGAGGCTAGTGGAGGCAGGCTCTGTTTACAGGCAACATTTCATGATCAGATGCTATGAAATTGGTCCTGACAAGACTGCTACTGTGGAAACAATCTTGAATCTTTTACAGGCAAGAGATATATTCTCAACATGACTGACAAACTTATTACTGCAATGGCTGTGGGGATTTACAGAGTCTTGTCACTTAGCATGCACGTAAAAAGCACACACGTCTGAACCGGACAAAACCCTAATATTAGTTTGTTGGATTAAGGGATATTCACACACTTCTGTTCTTATCATCGTGTACAAACAAGTTTTCAACAATGGCATCATCATTTGACATGTCTAATCAATCCATAATATGTCAGTTCAAGATTATTATTTTTTACTAAGTAGTATTTTGTTTTTCTCAGATGGTATGTTCCCAGAATCCCATACGCTATTTAAAATGACACCGACGCACGATATTAGAGGCATAATTTTCTATAGGCTGGATTGGAGGAATATGTTTCCATCGTCAAAATAAGCTGATGTGGTGGATATTTAGAAGGAATAGAGGGCGGAACAGGTCAGTGGGGCTATGATTGAGTTTGACTATTGGTACATGAGAGAGGTGCAATTAATGAATTATGTGTGTGTGGTGTTGGGCCATGTATCGGGCAATATAGGAAGACAGAGACAGATGCAACATCTCGTACTTGTACCATGCTAAATCGAATTTGGATAGAGATCTTTCTGTTAGGTGCTAGTCCGTTTGTTTTGAGATGCAAAATGTAGTTGCGCATGCACGTATTAGATATGTTATTTGATTCTGAAGTGGTTTAGCTGCAGTAGTTTTACTTGTTTAGTTGTTTTGGACAGATGGCTTGTAAGTTCATCATAAATTGTTGTGTCTCGATGTTTGGATGTATGAAATTTGTGACCAGAGAAGGCTGAATTAATATTTCCTGCGTCTTGGAAGCACAAGTTGAATCCTCTAGATTCTGGAGTAGTATTTTTTTTCTTTCCCTACATCTTTGAGCTGGTTGCAGAATCATGAGTTTCGGACTTATGGTCATGTGAAGAGCTGACTGCCCGGCAGGAGGATCTCGATTTACAGTTGTGAAGTGAAGTAGTTGGAAAACCTTTTAATGCTAGTCCCGTATGACACCCATGTCCTTTATTGTTGCATTTGTTCTCAGAGTACAATATGGCTTATACCTTCATTAGAGAGGGTGGTGACATTTATGATCGATGTGACTCTTCATCAGTATCATTTTGTTGTGGTGTACCGGTGTTATATATATTTTCGTATGATCTATTTTAGCAATTTTGGTTAATGAACCTCATTCAAACGCTGTTTTTATGTCAACTAAAAGAAACTTTTTGTGTACTCTTTCTTTTGCCAGGAAGCAGGAATAAATCACATGAAAAGCAGCGGGCTGTCCATGGAGAATGACTATGTGGCAACACCCGTTATGAGCCTCATGAAACTTGTTTGGGTCGTATCTCGTGTTCATGTTCAAATCAGCAAGCACACCTCGTGGTAATATCCACACATTTTTCTATACATACAGTTGAATCTTATGACATGATCGATATGAGTTTTTAATGTGTAGAACCTGCACATCCAAGGACTTTATCCCAATAATTAACAGATCATTCTCCATTGATGTGGACTGTGCACTCTTGCTTCAAGAGTTAACCTTTGTGAGCTTCAAGAGTTGACCTTTGTGATAGCCAACTGGCCCAACTCCTTGCGTGGTAGCATATTACATTTCAGTTTAATCAATCAACTTTGTGCTCATCAGTCCTTGTGGCATCTTTATGTCTACTGCATATCTGCCGTTTGTGTTTGTTTCAAAATTTAACTTTGAGCACACTGTGTGCTTAATGCATGGGATGCATCAGGATTAAAACACATGGCAACGTTTAGGGGGGAAAAAAACACATGACAACGTTGAAATTCTACTTATAGCTTCTTTATCGCATATTCAATTACAAAAGGGAGACTAAGGTATATTCTCATATTCTACCCGTACAAATTCATTGTTATGTTGGAAGGTACTAAATTATTCACTTATTCATAATGTTCTCAAGTTATTTTATGAGGTTGAGTGTCCTGAAATAACAAGTTATAATTAGTGACAATATCCGAATTATATGGTGTGAGAAGCACTTGTTTATGTGTCTGTTCAAAACCCAAGATACTTCTGCATAACATTATAACATGTAAACCACATTCTTGATTCTTCTTCTATCAGATTGGCCCGTTCTTATTCTTTTCGTGATTCGTTTCTATTGGGACTATTCCGCCAGTGTTAGGGCTGTAGTGCTGAAATACAACCGTTGATTATGTGTGTTTCTTGATAGTATAACGTTTAAAATATGGTTTGCATCGTTACATGATAATATTGTCATTGCTCATTAATTACTTTTGCTCTTTTATCTTTTCTGATGACGTTGCAGGGGAAATATTGTGGAAGTTGATGCTTGGTTCGATTCAGCTGGCAAAAATTCATTCCGCAGGGACTGGGTTGTCCGAGATTACAAGACCAAACAAACCATAGCTAAAGCAACAAGGTTTGCTGATGTTTGTGTTATAACCATTAGCGGATGATTTCTGCAATGAATGCTGACCTTTTTTTGTTTTTTCCCCTTTAATTAACATAAACAACATGATATTTCTATTAAGGGCAATTTTTTTAATTAAATTGGACTTATCATCTCAATATGATGAATTAATCATAAGTTTGTTGATTTGATAAATTGATTTCAACGACTCTATGTGATATGTGAAGTACGTGGGTGATAATGAACAAAGAAACGAGGAAGCTCTCGAAAATTCCTGAGGAGGTGAAGCACGAGCTTTATTCCTTTCAAAGCTCACGGTTCGCTTTGAAAAGCACAGATGAGATGGACAGGATCAACAAGATTACAGAGCAATCTGCGGATCTTATTCAGTCTGGCATAGCTGTAAGATCGTATTCGTTTATTATATCTATGAATTTTTTGTGCATGTTATTTAGAAAGCACCTCCCATAGTGTTGTCTCTGATCTAGAATTTGATTGCAGCCCAAGTGGAGTGACCTTGACGGAAACCAGCATGTGAATCATATCAAGTATGTTCGCTGGATCTTGGAGGTACTTCTACTTGGGTGCTTGTATACCTCTTTTTGGTTCTAGATGGTCTCAAAGTCGCAAGGAAACTTAGCTTTTCTTCTTTTGACTAACGTGCAGAGTATACCTGTAGACATCTTAGCAAAGTATGATATCACAAACATAATCTTGGAGTACCGAAGAGAATGCAGACAAAATGATGTCTTGGAATCCCTGTTTAGCATGGAAGTTTTGGCCGACACCCCTGATGAGATCATGAAAACAGCAGCTACAAACATAGAGAGCACACACCTCCTGAGGAAGCAGGATAACAAGGCTGAGATTGTCCAAGCGAAGATAACATGGCGATCCAAAAGACCATATATTGCTCGAGCCATTCAGTGAGAAAGAGCGTGACTTTTCCTACATATGCAGCAAGCTTTCTTTGGAGTTTATGGCACAGGAAGAGTTCCAACTGCTCTTCGTGCCAGCTGCCAAGCGTGGGAACAGAAATTAATCAAGATTGTATTATGTGACAATCTACAAATATTCAGAGGATTCCCAATTTCTACGTTGTATGTATATATTCTAACATATAAAATCTGTCTGTTGGGTACTACCATAAGAATATATGATCATAGTCAATGAGATATGCTGCTTTTTTCTTTTTCTTTTTTTCTTTCTTTCTTCGGCTGGAGCCATGACTCTAGCTATCAGCGACTTAACATTAGAAGTGCACATGTCCTTTGAACGTGCAAACAGGGATCCTTCATCCTTGATCTTTTGATGATGGGTTTGAAAATTTTCTTCTGATGCAGGTTTCTTAAAGTTGCCGTTGTACTTAACTAATTCAATTGACCGGATTGATCATGTGTCCTCTTAGATATGCGTGTCATCGAAAGTGGACATGACTGTACATAAATTGCGCTAATCATATTGTAGGGGGGAAAGATATAGGACAATATGGATCATTAGGGTGGAGCGAGCTATCAAAGAGATGCCAATATATGCATACAGGCACGGCTGAAGAATAGGGACACGGGGAAATACTGATGCAGTAATTTGATGAAATGATGAGAAGAATGAGAAAAAGGCGCAAGAAGAAAGAAGCCAGTTAACGTGGGGAGTAATTTAGAGTTTTCATATGGTGGGCGGCCTTCTCCCAAACACAAATCATGGCATTAATGAAATAGTAGAACAGAGTTTTCCAATGGTGCCGGTGGCAAAGGAGTTGGTACCAACAACAAGGCTGTCTAATTTAGATTATTAGAGGTATGGTCTATTTGATATAAACTTCTTGATGGCAAGTTCTTTTTGATTTACTGTATTTGTCATGATGACTAATGATTTTAGCCAAGGAGATTTAAGGTTCCAATTCTAAAGTTCAGCCCATTCCAGAAATTAACAATCTCTTCGATTTGAGTGGATCGAGTTGCATTGGCTGCTTAGTATGCTTGCTTGATATTTGGTACCTCCTCAACACCAATGATTGCAGGATTTTACTAATTTATTTCCATTAGTCTAGTTGCCAGTCTGCAGCATTTACAACTCATTTAGATAGAAATAATTACATGATCAAGATCTGTAAATGTTGCCACAAGCCTTTCTATGTTCTTGGTGCGTGCTTCTCACATAAGTCGTTGAATAGGATTAGATGAAACTACTCCGACTCTTAATTACCGTCATAAACTTACCTCCGATTAATTAGAGTTGACCATTACTTTATCCTTCAGGAACTTCCGGTAAGCTTTTCATTTTACCCGAAAAATGAAACAATGGAACAAGTATTAATTTAGTCTAGCTTTCCCTCTTTCTGAGCATAGGGTCGAGTTGCAATAAAAAACTTTGGTTAGGATATCACTTGGTTTGCGAGTAGAAACCCAAAGATTCAATCTTCCTCACGAGTGAGCTCAAAAACTCTAATATCACTTGTTATGATGACCTAAACCTGGACAAAGATGAACTAATGCGAAAAGTGGAAACACTTTTCTATTTTACGACATATTTTCTGGAAGATTCATTTGACGGTAAGTTCATACTGTATCATTTTAGGTGTAGATAGAAGCCGAAGAACATTGATACTCCACAAGACAAAGGGGAAAAAAAACATTTTAGGAGTAGTATGAGAGAAATGTGCCAGTTAATTATATAACCAGCATGATCGATGTGTTGGACAATATAATACAATAATACAACAACGATGTTTGTGTTAGATATGAAGAACATTGATCGTGAAAACATGAAATGACAGTCACACAGTGGCTCCAAGCTTAGCTAGGTGTGCCAGGTGGTTGTATGCAGCGTTGTTAAATGTAACCACTCTATGCTTCTGTTTGTTGTAGCTAGGTAGCAAATCATACAAAAAATTGAACGAGTCATCAAACGATGTGAAAATTTCACCATCGTCATAATTACTCTACACAATCATCCATTCATACTATCCTATATATCTCTCCGCCAAGAGTATTAGTCGATATCAAACATGCACAATATTGCAGGACTACGTAGGATGCAATGTCTACGACTACCCGGGCAGTTAAGAGATAAAAAGACGAATAGTGGGTCTATGTACCTATATATTCGTCTTCGTCCACAATTGTGTTAAATATAAAGAGGCCATAGAACAGGCTATTTATAGTGTTTCATACTACTACTACTCATGGCATGCCGTGTCAACTGCCACGTCAAGCACCCCTAATCCTTCCAATGCTATGAACTCTATGAGTTGCAAAATATTCATGAATATTCTACAGTTCATTATTCAATATCGAAGTCAAGTTAGATCGCGACAAGAAAGAAAATGAACGTAAAACGAAAAAGAAAACACCAGAGGGTTACAAATGGCTTTGCGTATCTGTAGATTGGACTAGTAGTTGATCTCTCAAGTTGAGCAAGCGTCGATTTCTCAGGGAGGAGCAGAATACTGTAACATGTACGTCCCCGTGGTCTCAATACACATGTGTCCATACTCTATGTTTTCGGGGTCATCATCGACCATGATTATAACCATCAAATATTTTATTTTTGCAAAGATTTGAAATATTTAATAGTACTCCTGTAATTATTCAGCTACGGAGCAAACATACCTCCCTACATAAACTACCATCATGAAAAGGGCAAATGTCATTCCCCTTCTCGAAGTTTCTCATTCGCTCGCTGCCATACTAAACTGGCAGGCAGACACGATCGGACGAAACAGTCTCTTAAATGGCATCGTTGGGATCATCGTTGATATTCAGGAGCTTCAATCATACTAACTCGGAACATGATCCCAATGACAAACAGAGGATAGCTGCACACAATTACTTTACTGGTTCAACAAGAGTTGGCAGATCATCAAGACCGAGACCATCACAGCTTGTGAGAGCCAACTACGGGGGAGATGATCGTTATAGCACGCGTAGTGTGTCTGGGATCAACATCAAACCGATGAATGGTTGCATGACTAATATTATAGACGGCACCTCGTATCCAGAAAAAGATAGAGATCAGCCAGGAGGATGCCAATGATGCTGAGAATTGGATGATGGGAAAGCTCATCTAAGGAGGATCCGCATTCAGGCAGAACTTCTTCATAAGGTCTTATGAAGTTGGGCCCGCCAAGACCGTAAACCTGGAAACCATAATGAACTTCTTGCAGGTATCAATTTCATGCACCCATATATGCAAGTTGCTCATTTGATTCATTCAAATAATTGTAACATTGACGGATCAGACAAAGCGCTTCATTCACATAGAAGCTCCTGAGTAAATTAATTAAATAGCAGCGGGTACCTGCAGGATGCAGCACTAAATCAAATGAGGAGGAGTGGAGTGGCTCCTGGAAATACGTTGGGGTACTCAAAAACCATGAGCCTCATGAAACTCATTTGGGTTGTGAACCGCACTCATATTCAGATCAACAAAGACAGCTCTTGGAACGTATATATGCAAGCCCCAATAGACTAAACTGACTAAGCATGCATACATACAGATCTATATCATATGATACAGATCATAACCATTTGGATCTATATTATAGGAGTTTTGCTGCACATGTAAAGCCCTTCGCCCCTTCCATTATTTGAAAAAGAGGACAGTTATCCCATAACGTTCATACTCATAAACCTAACAGGCTAACTGCATTCATTGGTCAAATGATCTCGTAATATATGAAATCCTAGATACTAATGAATCTGGGTCGAAGTAATATCACGTGATAATGCAGGGGTGATGTTCTTGAAGTGTTTCATTATACTCTCCACAGTACGACATGAGGCAGTTTCAGCAACTACATCTTCCTATTTTCGAAACCAACCAACCGCTACCAAGTTATAGTAATAGGTTACACCGCCGAACTCTCTAGTTGTTAGAGCATACCTGGATTAATTGAATTATAATTCAAAAACAGGGTATGGTCCTTGATTTGCCGGTATCATTCTCGAGCTATGTGACCTGCCCAAATCATAAATTAGAATGACAAATCAAAACGAAGGGGAAAAACTTTGTATATCAAGCTATATTACAGTATGTCTGACTCTGCTCATGTGTGCATTGTGCAGCTTGGATGGAGTGACTTGGACCTTAATCAGCATGTCAACAATGTAAAGTATCTCAAGTTGATTATGCAGGTACTCCATGCTTAATGCTTCTTTGCATGAAATATGCAATAGTGTTAGAGACCTTTTAGGATCTTCCTCAATTTCACATCATAGTCATTGTGCAGGATTTATATCTTAAATCATTTGGTTTACTCGATGCAGAGTGTTCCAGCAGATATTTCGAGAGATTATAGCATGAGAAGCATAACGTTGGAGTACAGGAGAGAATGCACAGAACATGCTGTAATTGAGGCTTTAACAAGCGTAGATCGATCGAAACCTAAGCTGTAGGCATCCAAAGCACTCACCTACTGAGGATCCAGGACAACAAGGGAGAATTGGTTCGAGCAAGAATGACATGGCAGTCTAGAGGAAGAAGTGACATATCAACCAATGGATACCATAAATAATGGATGTTTCCGAAATGTGGAAGCAAATTTAGTTAGATGGTGGTGTAGGTATTTGATAGAAACTGGATGGCAGGTTTAGTAATGCAACTGCAGGGGAACGCCCATGAGTTAGTCAAGAGGCAGAGCAAGGTTGCATAAGGTGAATAACTTACTTGTATACGTTGGCATTAGTCTATTATGTAACATGGGAGCGCAACATAATAATGTGGTGTTGTAAGCTAATCCATGAACTTTATAGTTATAGTCCAATGTGGATCTTGATCTTAATGATGATGGATGCATAGCAACTCATATGGAAACAAAGTTAGTCAGTAGGAGCAACTGACATGAATTAGTACTCTAGAATGAAACAAACCTTTTGGCTGTAGGACCAGGGAAGCGTTGGCTATCCACTTCATAGCTACGACTTGCGAACCTTTTTTTCCCCTGTTGGAAGAAGTCATTAGAAATTCACAAAGAGAAATGAAAATTGATGTTAGTTACTATTGTTTACTCAAGGAAAGCCATCAAATTAAGGCTGTCCACATTGTATTTGTAGGGACCAGTTAGGTTTGGGTACTTCTTCTCAATGTTACCATAAATTAACAGGAATTGAGCAAACCAAACATGAAATCATGGAATTGAAGACGATCAAAGAGCAGAGGATTGTGGAAACAAACAAACCGCAGCCGCCAGCGTATGCTTTCCAGAGATTAAGAAGGAAAAAAAAAACCCTAAATCATCCAACAGCATCGAACGAATACTCTGATACGCACTCACGATGGAAGCAAGTGAGCAACACCGCACCCCCGGCAGGGGCAGAGAGAGAGCGAGAGAGAGGAGCTCTCGACCCTTTCCGATCCCTCTCTCAACAAGGAAGGGTTTCTGACCAATCTCGTAGTATCCTTCTACCCACATGCCGTCTGCTTGAACCTTCCAACACATCCTGTCTGTTCTGTTTACATGTTTATGAAAATCTACAAGATGTGAACATCTAGATCGAAATCTTCCATGTCTAATGCACATATTCATACATTAGGTCAGACTATACAGCAGTATTTTTTTTTAAATATAAAATAAAACTTTTTTCGAAAGGTTTTGATGGGCAAGATGTAACCTTATTAAAAGAAGAATTCCTTTTTATAACACAGCCCCTCGCATGGCACGTGATTCACAGAAAAACATATAACCACTACATTTCTATAAGAATTATAGGACTTTATTTGATTCAGTCATGCTAACTGAATCAAATTCAAAAGTATGTCGTTTTGAGTTGTTTTCTTAATTTATGAAATTGAAAAAAAAAAAACAGGTCATATTTTAAATCAGAGAAAAAATTTTGAGCGTATTTGAAAGAATCAAATTCCGACAACAAAAACAAAAATTTTAAAAAATCAATCGTGAATTGATCCCTCGATTTAAAAAGAAAACACACACAAACAAAATCAATAGGTAATCATCAAACTCGATCAAAGTGGTAAGAGTTTATCTAATTAGGAACATTGGAAAATTCGCACTCAACCCACTCGATATCTAGGGCTCTTTTATTGGGGAAACCCGAAATTAGTTTATAATTGTTGCTTGTTAAATTCTTGAAGTCAATCAATCATGCAATTGCTTGATTGAGATTCAATCTTGTCAAGTGTGTTTAAGTCATTCATCACTTTTTTTTTTCTCAGTTGGTAATTGATGAGTGGAACGGTTATTTCTTTTTTAAATTTTAAAACTAAATAAAAACAATCAATAAAAACACGTTAGGGACTTGCTACAATCAGGATGATTATATCAAATACAACCCCGTAATTCCCTTTTTATAGAGCAGAAAAACGGAAGAAAACAAGGTGCAGACAGAACAGGTAAATCGCAAACTACTAGGGAGGAAAAAGATATCGGAAGCCATGAGACTAATCCTTATTAGAAACTACTCATGAGTTTATTACTAGCTACAACCACTAGCAGAAACTGCCTAATTATCACTTGATGGAACAAACATTGGGGTTGTCATCGTTGAAGATCTTACGCGAAGGGTAAGGATAAGGATATAGATTCCGATATATTTCCATTGCATACTTTGACGATGGATAATAGTAGTAGTAATATTGATCGTTTGCCGGCTTGATCAACTCTGCCGTCTTATCCTCCCCAGAAACAGCTATTAATTCCTCCTCCGTTTTTCCCTTCCTCCTCCTTACATGCTACTTTTCCCTCCTCCTTATATGTCTTCTCTGCCTCTCGAGGAAGTAGTGGTGGATCCTGCTTGCCAATTGCTATTCGTTACAAATATGATCAATTTCAGCTCTTTATTTTCGGATTCTAGGTCTACTGGAAATGATCACTGTGATACAGATGACGTTTGTAATAATCATCGTGATTATACACAGAAATTTACTACCGATCAGGTTTATAACTCCGTATACATAATCATATAATAGATATGTATTACATTTTGTAATATTGTACTGATATATTATGTTATTATATTTTACAGATTTTTGAAACGAGAGAAAAAAATGTTAGATTGAAAACGGAAAGTAGGCCTTGAAACTGGCATGGTCGTGCTTACTACAAATTCCAACGGATTAAGAGGCAATAGGTTGTTTAGATGTTTTTTCGGATGTGAAAAAGGGAGAAAATATAAACCTCCACGATATCTGATCAAAGGTCAATCCCTACAGGTACCAAAAAATGTGATTGTCCTTTTGAGTTGAGGGATATACCACAACCTCCAGACGGTGTCAAGTGGGGGTTAAAGGTCATTTGTGGTTTTCATAATCATAACCTTGCGGAACATTTCGAAGGGCATGAATATCCTTCTAAGTTAAAACCACATGAAGTTGAATTTGTTGTCGAAATGAGTCAAAGCACTACTCTACGAGAAATAATCTCTATTTTGAAACAAAAAGATCCCAAAAATATTACTTGTGTAAAAAACGTATACAACGCTATTTTCTTTCACAAAAAGTCTGAACGAGATGGGTTAACGTCCATGCAATGGATTTTGAGTCAACTACAAAATAAAAAATATTTGTATGATTGACGGACACATCCTGATACCAATGAAGTCACGGATATTTTATAGGTCCATCCCACAAATCTCGAGTTGTTAGTCAATTTTCTGTCTGTCTTAATGATTGATGCCACATATAAGACCAATGAATATCGTATACCACTATTAGAGGTCGTTGGTATCACATCAACCCTTGACACCTATTCTCTTATGTTCGTCTATCTTCGTAGTGAAGATAGCGAATGACTCACTTGGGTCTTGAGTACCTTGAAGAAATGGATGATTGAAAAGGAGGCCGAATTGTCTTCAGTGCTTGTTACAGATCGAGATTTGGCGTTACTGAATGCCATCGAAAAATGTTTTCCTATGGCAAATCACGTGTTCTATATTTGGCACATAAATCAGTGTGTGATGAAGAAATACAGTCCTATTTTTCGTACACATTGGGAAGACTTTTTAATATCATGGCACTCCCTTATCAAATCATCGAAGTCATCATCATATCAAAAAAATAAATAAAAATGGCATGCTTTGTAACGCCCCGAAATCCGGAATGCCCGGCACGTGACGTTATGCCGTCATAGACCCAGTCCATGACAAGGCTAAAC
>JAOVYX010015616.1:0-27233 GCA_035668315.1 Drosera spatulata | reverse complement strand
GGGGTGAATAGATTATTTAAAAATTTCTTGGCACTTTAGTGCATTCTAGTATTGACTTGTATGCACTTTGCCTTCTACAGACTGATGGAAATGATCTGCAATCAAGACTTGAGTTCTTTGAACTTGTCTAAGTCCAAGGTTATGATCCAGCAGTTCTAGAATATATAATGAAATGCAATAAAGGACAAAACAATTTATACTGATTCAGACAATCGTTGCCACGTGACAAACGAAGGCTTACTCCAGTTTTTCCTTGATGACCAGTATAGCAAAGCCAAGTGGGAGTTCACTACCTCTTTATTTGTGGCTTACAAAGAAATCCCTTTACAAGTAAACTACTTGCTAAGGTAAGAACCTAGATCGTTGCACATATCTTTTTCTAAAGACTCTGCTATAGATGTTGTTCTTCATGCAGACTAGTGAAGTTTCTTCCTTTGATCTTTAATCACAGCTCTGAGAACGATTGTCAATCATTTTGAGAGAGTTTTTTTCTTGTCAATGACTATCACAAAATGTCGCCAACCTTTTCTGAGTTTGATCATTCCCCTTTTATAGAGCTCAAGGAATGAGAACCCGTGTGACATGTCATCGCGAGGCATATCAAATTAAAATTTATATCCGTACTACTAGTCCTGGACAATTTAATTTATATAGCAGCGATCAGTACGGGTCGACCAATAGGGAACAGATTTACTTTATAAAATAATTTAACTTATCTTTATAATTCTCAATGAAATTAAAATTAGGGAGTGTTGTTGAAAAGAACGAGAATTAAAAAAAGCAATATAATAAAGTAAGATGGTTCAGTTTTTTACTTTTCTTGAGAGTTTAATCAAGTTCAATAAAGCGATACGCCTTTGTGATTTTCACTTATCATGGATTTCAATCATGAACTAATATTTTTCATCTCACGTTCTTCTATGACAAGTGTTGTAATTGAGTACGACAAAATGAGAGTTGTCGAAATAAATTATTGGTTGCCATTAAGCATATCATAATCAAACTAACATAATTACTCTATATCAAAATGAGAATATAACATAGACTAGATACATTGCATTACGAACACTTCTTAACTTTTCATGACATTAACCTAACAAATATTAGCGTTAAATCATGCTCACATTCATACGTTCATAGATTAACCAAACGAGATGACATTAACCTATGAATTTGCTACTATCACTAATCAAATGAGAGTGATTAATTGCATGTATCTTCAATGTGATAAGGTGATCAATGCAACTTTAAATAGGTAAACAATGCGTGTTTATACACACATCAAACTCCCCAAAATCAAATATTTGCTTGCCCCTAAACAAAGAGAACACATAAGAAATATCAAGAGCAATGTGAATTGAGAAACTCAATCCAACTAAATAAACAAGTGTCATGACGTACTATTTCTGCAAGCCAATTCATCATCCCCTCTCATCACATTGCATGAATTCATCCTCATATCCTTAAATGATCACCTAATAAAGCACTACTCACCCTCCCTCAATGATCATGAAGATCATATCAACACTCTAATCATGCAAGGATAAGAATTCAACCCAAATAATACAACCAATGGTAATCATTCACATACTAACCACCTTCTTACACTACAACAAAAAAGAGATAGAGAGATACAACTGTAGTTCGTTCGTTTAATGATTAGGTAAAATGGAGAAAAAGGAAAGAGTGCACAACAAGTTTATGTCGAGGTGAGTAAAGACTTTTTCCTTAAGACTATTTTGCCCTATTCAGTGCATAAGGACTATGACAAAAAAGCCTCCAAGATACAACGACACGTTACGTTTAAGGTTGCATTACCTTAACGAAACACAAGCGTATCTGTAATGCCTCGAGCTCCGAACCTGGTTCATGACAAGGCTAACCAACCCAAACGGGTTTAGAGGTATCTAGAGTCAAGAAAAATACATGTGATGCTTCGATCCATAATGCTCGACAAACACGCATTCATTTCATACGTCAGCTCGACAAAACAAATATGTTACACAGCTTAATGGCACGATCAGTACACATCATATATTACATATCCATAATCCCATGAGTCCATTACATCATCCCAAAACACAGAAAGTGACTAACATCTTCCATGATCGTCCTGTAACTTACCTGCAAACGGAATACATAATCCGTAAATATAAAACTCGATAACCTAGAGTCTATGTATTACATTTGTAGGGTACTCCCCCGACTATGACGAATCGATGAGTACCGGTAAAACATTTTCGTATTTAGTAGAAAATATGTACGCCATATAGTATATGTGTGTTTGTATGAATTCATGTCTCATGTGTTCATTGTTATTATTATGGGCCCATGACTCGAGAGACTTCATCAACTCAGATTTACAAGACATGTCAGTCGTCAATCGGGCTATAATAATCCGTCGATTCGATGTGTACTTGCGCTGATTGTACGCCGTCTTATATTTTAGTGGATATAGTGTGCTTCCAATGGGCTCGTCGCCTTGCATTGGGATAGAATTTTGGCCTCTCCCCGAGAGTCGCTAGTGGCCCTGCCACATCCGGCCTCAATACCGTCGCATGCATGCTTAAGAGGATGGGGGCCGTCCAATACTTCCTAGTTAGTTTCAGTTCACCCGTGACGATGAATCAAAGAATTTGGCTAGAACTCAGTCCCCAGGATTTTCACCAGACATTCGATAGATTTCAAGAAGGGACACTAAGTACGATCTTCTTCCCAACAGTTTCAACAAAGGTAGATGATGGTAGTGCCGAGCTCAATCTCCAAAACACTTTCAAGAAATATGACAGATGACTTGACAATCCATGACATTTATACGATGTTCAGCTTTTATGTTTGAATATGTATTAATTCTTTGTTGATTCGTATTTCTTTTGTTCGTATCATCAGGCATTGTAATTCCAAACCGTTCCAGTTCTTCCCTTAGCATATGTTATGATGATTTTATTTGATAGCATTGTATATTATAATTCACTTGTATTCATATTTATGAACATAATAGTTTATTTGGAAACATGATTGTGCATAGTTTAATTTGTTGCAAATTCCAGCTCGTCCCCACTAATCATAACAAGGTAGTTTTCCCCCGGTCCCGAATACAGCGACGCATAGTTTGCACATAATGTTTTTAATATTCCTTCCCACACATAAAGGTTTATACATCCATCATATGCGATTAGGCTTTAGGATTAACGTTGGATTTATTTCTGGTCAGTACAGGAGTCGCGGGCGCGACCTGAGCCAGTCGCGGGAGCGACCGCTTAAAAGGCTTATTTCAAGATTTTGAAGTGTCGCGGCCGCGACCCAGATCATGTCCGCGGGCACGACGGGCCTGGAATGCCATACGCGTAGGATTTTCACATCAAACTTTCACGAAACCATCATACGATATCAACAACACATGAACACATCCTATTATGATCATAACTCAACAAAAACAATCTCCCAAAGGCACACGGATAAAATCAAGCTCTCGAACGAAAATAATCATCTCGGATTGGATTAGGTTACCTCAAATGTTCGTCTCCTCGGTGTGATTTCGTTCGCTTATCTCTTCATTCCCGACCACTGCTGTTGCTGTCCGTTTGTACTCCCGATGTCGCTGTCGTGTTCGTCCTGAATGTTCTCGTTGTTGCTGTTATTTGGAGACGAAGATGTGATGGTGGCCCGTGAGTTAGTGATGTCAGTGTACCAGTGGTTGAGGTGGCGGCTATTTGGTGAGGTCGTGATCGGTGGCTGTGCGTGGTTGATGGTGACGCTGCTCCTGGTGGTGGGTGAGGGTGAAGGCACATGAAGCTGGGATGCTGGTGATGAAGCAAGAGAAGTGGAGAATGAGGAGAGGGTGTTTGGTGATGTTGTGATATGCGTATGTGAGGTTGTGGTGATGGTTTGATGTAGGTGAGGATCGTGATGGGTGGTGAGACGATGGCAGCGGGATTATTGATAGGTGGAGATGCGCAGCAAGGCAAGAAATCGGCCCCGAAAGGGGCCATTTTGCAGAGGAAGAAAACAGAGGGAGTGCGTGTGTATATATATAATTCGAATTAGTTCCCTTGTTTTATTTTTGTCAGTATATTTTTATCCTATTTCGTTCGATTATTTTATCGAAAAATATACCTGTAATTAGATAAAATTATTTCTAACTTAATGGCGTTTATTTTGTTGAAAATCTCGATTGTTTTCGGGATCGTATTTTATTAGCCCAAATACGAATATTATAACGTTATACGTACGTTGTAATTAACACGTACGTTTATTAAACACATATATTATATCGTTGTAACGTCATGTTTAACGTGACGTATTCTTAAGTTATTTGTAGGTTTATAATGTTACGTTATCGAATATATAACGTTACGTTTAATGTTATATTTTTTCGTACGTTATTTAATATTCGAAAATTTATTTATTTAAAATATCGAAAAATTTTCGGGATATTACAATACCTTAAAGTTGCCTTGAACTTTGCTTGATGAACCTTTTCTGGAAATAGAATTCCAAAATTGTTTTGTGGAGAAGGAGAACGCAATGCACGTCGAAACGCTCGTGCAATGCAAAAAGAAGAGAAGAGAAGAACCAACACGTCAATACGCTCGTGTTGCACAAGAGAGGAAGAGAATGGAATCTGTGTGTTTTTTGAATAGAACCCGGTGGATGCTCATATAGAAATCAGAGGACATTTGGCTGGAGACACGTGACCCGTTTTGGTTTGCTGGCGGTTGACGCCAAAATCTGTCACAAGTCAAGACAGGTTTGACTCAACAGAATTGGGCCTGGCCCAATAGCCCGGCATCCCAACGGCCTTGCAACCCGAGGCCCGGCCTGGTCCGGTTCGATCCGACGTGTGTGCGTTAACCAAGACAATGCCTAGGTCCTCCCCCACACACAAAATTGGATATCCCAAAGAGACCCATCCCTTATCACAAGATTCTCATTTATAAGACACTCTTCTACCTATATAAGTTTTAATGTGGGTTAGCATCACTTGCTACATTTCACCATATTAAATGCACCAACATCATATTTTGAACATAAATTTTTCATTCACCCTTTATGAGTTTTGAGGGTGTTAAAATACTACGTTCATTTCTAATAAATGTAGATTACGTTAAGGTTAAAGTCGTTCCAAATCGATGTTCGAAACCCACATTTAAATATGATCAAATTTATTCAAAACACACTACAATCCAACAACAATCACGGTTTTAGATATCTCCTTTTTTGCAATCACACCGTACCATTTCATTTCTCCTTTTTTTTTTTTTTTTTTTAATTTGGATAAGTCCTTCTAAAATTCATTTTCACTCACCCAACTCATTTCCTCATTCTCATCTCAGGTCAGCCTCACTCTCGGTCAAGACATGCAAAGGTCTATCTACTCTTACCCTCTTTTCTCCAACGTCTCTTCAATTTTTTTTATCTTTCATAAAAAAAAAATGATCTAATCGGTTGCCTTCCTCTCGAGAATTCACTTCTCAGGTGAAAGTATCGAGTCAATTTTTGTGCGTCTCCAACTGAATCATATTTCCTCCCCTTCCAAATCTTTGTCTAAAGTTAGCATAATGCTTAGCATACTTATCATCTCAATATTAGTTAGATTTTATTTTTGTTCAGCTGCTTGACTCAAATTGTAGGGATTGGGTTGTTTAGAGTTGGGCTAGTTGGTTATCAGTGATTTGTTGATTAGGTTTTCGAAATGAAGATACATGAACCTTTTGGGGATTTTTGGTTAATACTCTGTAGATTATGGTACTTTTTCACTATCCAAGGTTGATAATTTGTCAATAGTTGTCCAGCTTGTAGTAATAAATACTAAATCAAATACTATTTATCTAAAAAAAGAGAAGATAAAAATAAACAATAAATCGAAGACCAGGTCTGGCGACCATAAATTTTATGAGCTCATGCTGTTATGCAACTATTAACCTGATCGGTGTAACCTATGGTGTAATTTTCATGAATGGGAATCTCGCGCATGAGACTACACGTACAAATGAAGTATCTTTGCTTACCCTTGGACTAATTTTTAGATTTAGTTTCAATCGTTAACATTTTCTTTATTGAGAGGGTGTTTCAGCTTGTTAGGCTTTGTTATTAGGTTGCGTGATTAAAGGGTGAGCTTGATGGGTTTCAAGAGTATGAAAGAGATGACTTTTCTGAATTTGATTTATTCATGAAGCTTTCTTCTTTCATGATGTTTAAAAGATCTATTTTTTTTTCCCTGTATAGCTATTTTGGTGCTGTTTGACGAATGCTGACTTCTTCGGTCACTTCAAGACTTCACCTGGTAAGTTGTGTATTTATCTAATATGCGCAATCTTGTTTTAATGTGCTTGAGATGTTTATCACATATATATTTCTTTTATTATCATATTGCTCTTATTTATTCGGTATTTGAGAAATACTTTGGATTGGCAGAAGAAAGGGTATTTTCCTTTTCAAACATATGTGAATGAGTGTTGCCTTGCTATTTATCTTTTCTGAATGGATGTTAATTATAAGCTATGTTTTAGTGTAGATATTGTGGTTATGTTTTCCTTATTATACATCTGTTCCTTCGAAGTGAACTTATTGTTCATTTTTTTTCTTTTGATCTTGAATTATATATATATATTGCTTAGCATAACTGAGTTTCGAACTTTTAAATTATCTGGAAAGATTGGAATGGATGCATTGTGATGATAAACTAACTGTCCCTTATAGGAATGGTGTGAATGAGTTTCTGGTGTTTGCTTTTTCAAATATATAGTGACGATGAAGTTGTTCCTTGTCCTTGTAAAAAATGCAACAGCTGTTTTGATAAGACTTGGGATGACATTGAAGATGATCTGATACTAAACGGGATTGTGAAGTCCTATGTCCGATGGACATATCATGGAGAGTCTGTCCAAGATCGAGTTGTCAATAATGACGACTTGCTTGCTAATGACAATGATGACATAGTTGGAACGATTCATGATCTCAGACACGCCGAAAACGTGTATTATGAGAATAGAGATGACAACCTGGATGATGAATTACCACATGATGATGTGGATTTTACTGATCGTATAAATGAACCTCGCACAAGCTCTAATGTTGATTTAGGGAAGTTTTTTACATTGGTGGAAGATGCAGAGAAGGAATTGTATCCTGGTTGCAAAAAGTTTTCCAAATTATCATTCCTTGTGAAGTTGGTTCAGATCAAGTGCATGAACGGTATTAGTAATAAGGCCTTCAATGATCTACTCAAGTTGTTGAAGGATGCCTTTCCTTGTGGTACGACATTGTCGGACTCGTACAATGATGCTAAGAAGACCATTCGAGATCTAGGACTCAAGTATGAGAAAATAGATGCATGTATGAATGACTATATGCTTTTTTGGAAAGAGAATTCTCAGCTTGGTGAATGTCTAGTATGCGGTGAGTCAAGATTGAATTTGAAATCAAGAAGCAGTTGCAAAGATTCAAGACTTGTCAAAAGAAGTAAAATCTCAAGAAAAGTCTTGCGTTACTTTCCGTTGACACCAAGACTACAGAGGGTATTCAAGTCAAAGAACATAGCCTCTGATATGAGGTGGCATTTGGAAGGGAGATGTAAAGATGGTTTACTTAAGACATCCTACAGATACTAAGGCATGGAAGGCGCTGGATGAGTCAAGCCTTGGATGAGACCATGGGAAGGTGCGACTAGGATTGGCTAGTGATGGGTTCAACCCTTTTGGTAATATGAGAAGTGATCATAGTATTTGGCCAGTGATTCTTGTTCCATACAATATGTCTCCATGGCTATGTATGAAACAAGCATATTGCATGTTGACTCTTTTAATTCCTGGACCGACTGCTCCTGGAAATAATATTGATGTGTATTTGCAATCATTATTAGAAGAGCTGAAAGATCTATGGGAATCCGGGGTTACTACTTATGATGCATCCAAACAAGAAACGTTTGACATGCGACCTGGACTCTTATGAACAAACAATGACTTTCCAGCATACGCTAACTTATCTGGATGGACTACGAAGGGTTATCTTGCATGTCCAGTTTGCTCCAAGGATGTAGGTTCTATGTGGTTGAAGAACAGTGGAAAGGTTTGTTACTTGTGTCATTGTCGTTATTTGCCAGCAGATCACAAGTGGAGAAAAAACAAAGCATCTTTTGATGGGAATGTGGAAGACAGAGAGTGTCCTCATCCAGTAACTGGTGTTGAGATCTTGGCACAGTTGGAGAATTTTGAACAGAATGTGTGGGGAAAGAATAGGATAAAGCAAACAAGTAAAAAACGCAAACATGATGATAATTGGAAAAAGAAAAACATTTTCTTTGAGTTGCCATACTAGAAGAATCTTTTACTACGACACAATTTCGATGTGATGCACATTGAGAAAAATATATGTGATAGTATCATGGCCACTCTGTTAGACATCAAGCATAGCTCAAAAGATGGTGTGAAGGCCAGTCTTGATTTGAAAGACACGGGAGTAAGAAAGGAACTTCATCCAGTTTTTGTTAACGGGAAATGGAAAATTCCACCTGCATGCTATACTTTGTCTCTACATGAGAAGAAGAAAGTCTATCAGTTCTTGTATGAGTTGAAGACTCCAGATGGATACTCATCCAACATTTCTAATTGCATTAATGTTGAGAAAATGAAGATGAAGGACTAAAAAGTCACGATTGTTATATTATTTTGGAGTATCTATTGCCTTTTGCGCTTCACGGAGTTGCATGTTCAGTTGTATATGAGGCAATAACTGAATTAAGCATCTTTTACAAGGAGCTGTGCTCTAAGGTTTTGTACTTAGATGATCTGGACCTTCTTGAGCGTCACATCGTTATGACCCTTTGCAAGTTAGAAATTTTTTTTCTGCGGGCATTCTTTGATGTTATGGTCCACTTAACAATTCACCTTACTCATGAAGCTAAGGTTGGTGGTCCAGTACATTATCGATGGATGTACCCAATTGAAAGGTAATACTTGGATTAAATCTTGCTATCCTAGTGGATGTTTTATCCTTAAGTCTATCTATAAATAAAAAGTGTCTTCCGAACTACAGGTTCTTGTTCACATTGAAGCGTTATGTGGGGAATAAAAGTCGGCCAGAAGGTTCAATAGCTGAAGGCTATATGGTGGAGGAATGTCTTTTATTTTGCTCTAGCTATTTGCATAACATTGAAACCAGGCTCAATAGACCAGCAAGGAACTACGATGGCAATTCTTCTCTTTCTCAAGATACATTGTTTATTTTTTGCCAGCAAGGTATTGGTGTTGAAAAAGATGAGCCAAGAGGTCTCAGTTCTGATGAATGGAACCAAACTCATTAGTATGTGCTTAATAATTGTGAGGAAATTCAAGTCTATTTGAGGTATTATTCTTAAGACAAAAATAGTAGTGATATGACATGAATTCTGAAACATTTTAACATAGATTAAGTAAAGCCTAATGTTTGATTAAGTATATTAAATGTATATACAGTAAGCATGGACAAGGAACTCAAGATCTAAGTCTGGATGATTGGTTCTTTGAGCATGTAAGTATTGACATTGTTTTATTGAAGTCATCTCATTAATATTGAAGTATGATTTAATCATATAGTTTTATCAATGCAGGTTACTCAATTACAAACCCAAGCCGATGTGCTTGTCCCTGATGATGTTTTATCTTTGGCTAAAGGACCTTTGGAACATGTTGAACGTCTCACTGCTTATGTTATGAATGGATACAAATTTTGCACCAAGGAACTTGACAACAAGAGAAAGACACAAAACAGTGGTGAAGGTTGTACATGATGCAAGAACCGTAGAATATTATGGGGTGTTAACTGAAATTCTTCAACTTCAGTACTTGAATGGTAATAGAGTGGTTCTATATAAATGTGATTGGTGGGACGTTGACAACATGGGATGAGGTGTGAAGAAAGATAAGTATGGTTTCACTTCTGTCGACACCATGCAGAAGGTTAGAACTAATGGCCTTTTTGTTCTTGCTTCCCAAGTTGAGCAAGTATATTATGTTCGTGATGGATTTGATCCCAAATGGCTGATAGTAGTGAAGACTCGGCCAAAAAATTATGTATATGTGCCAACAAAAGAACCAGAAAATGATAGAAGTGGAAGAGGAAGAGGAAGCATTTCAACAACATGACTCCGGTTTAGGGTCTAGGGTTGGTATGGCTAATGAAGTTGAAGTGAAGGATGAGAACTTGTTCTTTTGGATGAGAGATGACATGGATCCATTGGAGGTTTTGGATGATAGTGCAAGTGGATCTAAAACTGGAGGCCAACATCGTGCTAGCATAGACACTGAAGAACTAGATGAGCTACAGGAAGATTCAGATGAAGATTTCGATAGTTGTAATAGTGGTAATGATGATCAGTGTAGTCAAGTCAAGAGAAGGTTCACTAGTTCTTATTTCTGATTTATAAGATTGTCCATTTATAATAAGATCTTACTTATTAAAGGATGAAGAACTTAGATCTTGCAGTGCTCTACTGCAGTTGTTGTTCTTCACTTGCAGACTAATGAACCTTTTTCACAAGTCCTGAATTTTCGATTCAGCCCACGCACAACGAGTTTTCAAGGCTTTTCTTCTTTTGAAAGCTCATAAATGATGTTCAACCTTTTTCAGACTCGTCAACCTTGTTCTCTGCGCTGTGAGTCCCCTTTTATAGGCTCAGGGAACCAGAACCCGTGATTGTACTATCTGATAGTGACAGCTTCGTTCTCTACTACAGTAGACTGACTTGGCTTCACCTTTTCTGATTCACTACACATCACCTTTGCCTCAGCTTCTCGTGTTTTATCCCTTCCATGTTTCTTTAAATTTAAGCACAACTCATACTTCACCCAACCTCATGCATCAGGTCTACTGCATGCTTCTGCTGCATAATCTCTACTGCAGTCCTCTGCTGTAACCTCTGTTGTCAGCCTCTGCTGCAGCCTCTGTTCCCAACCTCTGTTGCACCCTCGGGTGCATGAGCTCTGCTGCACAGTCTTCATATTCAATCTTTCTACAAGTTTACTTACACCGCGTATTACAGCCAGTCTGTTGCAATACAGCTCCCACTCAACAGCTTTCAGACCTCATCTGCTCAGCCTGCTAGTGTAGCTTCGTTTGTACCTAGCACTGCACTCAGTCTTTTGCAATTCAACTTGCATACTTGCACTGCGATATGGCTCCCTTCATTTTGCTGCTGGAACTGGCCTTGATCACAGGAAGGATTCTACATCATGAGAACACTAGGACCTTTTGTCGTTGTATGTGATTGATCTTTGCATGTAAATTTTAGTCCCTTTTGTAGTCTGCACCACTCAGGTTGTCCGTACTCTACTGCACTCTATGCCCTGCTGCTCTGTTGTACCCAGCTGTACTCTGCTGCAGCTGTGGCCCTCGTCTGCAACTACTTAACTAACTTTTACATCCTAAGCATCTAATACATACATAATTTCTTCCGAAGTTTGTTCATCAATTTCTATACAAGTGGAGGTATTGCACATTCCTAACAGTATGAGTCGATCCTATAAAGAATGATTTTTTCAGATTCTGTGAATTAATTTAGCAATCTATCAATTTTCTGTAGGGGGGTTGTTTTGTTTTGAAGAGAACTAGAATTGAACAAACAATCAAAATAAATAAATGTAGATCAATTGAGAATTTTTCTTGAGATTTAATCAAGTTCAACAAAGTATGTGGCCTTCGTGATCTTTTCTTGTCATGGATTTTAATTATGGACTAAAGATTTTCATTTCATGTTCTATTATGATAGGTGTTTATAGTTAATCTTGACAAAAAGAGAGTTGTCGATATGGCTATTGATTACCGCAAAACATGACATAACCAAACTAATATATTTCCTTTATGTTCAAAAATGAATGCAACACAGACTAAACATATTGCATTACGAATATTTCTCGAACACCTCACAATTATGACCTAACACAGATTAGCGTCAAATTGTGCTTATTTGCATGTGATCATAGGTTAATCAAAAGAGAATGACATTAACCTATGCGTTTGCTACTAACATCAACAAAAAGAGAATGGTTTTTTTTTTTTTTACATACTTCTCTACTATAATTAGATGGACAATCCAACTCCAATAGACAAATACTTATAGATGATTCCAACACATGATATGATATCATAAACAATGAACTTGAAATTATTAAGAATAGAGATCAAGTCTCATAAGAATCCATGACTAAGTTACAACCACTAAGCCACACTTAGATTTACGCTATCATCGTCACAATACGAAGTAAACAATTCATGCTAAACGCATAGAAAAACATCTCGAATTACAACTAGCAAGAGTTGAGAGATACAAAACCCTGGACCAATGAAAATTGGTCTAAACAGAAGAAGGACAATGATCTCTTCAACAGATGGAGTTGCGTAGCGTCGATCTCGTTGTGATCTCTAACTCTCTGAAAAACCTTCATAAACTGATGAAATCTCCTATTTTTTCAACTCTCTATTCTGATTTTTGATGTACATATTTATAGAGAAAACAAACTGTAACAAATTCCCCTAAAATAGAGAAAAATAACAATCAGATCTCGTAAGGCGCACGACTCGTGCCTGACGCGCACGGCCCGTGCGTGGCGCCAGTAGCCCATGTTCAGGAAGTTGAAAAACTGATTGCGCACGGCCTGTGCTTGATGTGCATGGCCCGTGTCTGCTACCAAACATGCATACTTTGATTTTTATCTCCCCATGAAGTGGAAACACGTCCGACAAACTTGGAGATCAATAGAAAACTTCAAAAAACAGCATCAAACTTATCATAATAAGCTCATCTTCAGAAAACGCTTCCAATTCTTCACTGTTGCAATGTAAACAAGAAATTTTGAAGTATCGACGTTCTAAATAACAAAAGAAACCAAAACAATATGAAATGACACTAAAACTAACAAAAACAAACGACTTTGACTAAGAAAACGATGCGTGTTTACACACTTATCACATATGCTTGGATTGTATATAATTTCTTCATCAAAGACATTGGCATTTCTGGGGACAGAATATTTTTCTTCCAAAGTAACATGCACCGTTTCCTCAAGCACATCAAATATTTTATTTAGCACCCTGTAGGCTTTGCTCTCAGTAGAGTATCCTAAGAAGATTCCTTTATCAACTTTGGATCCAAACTTTGCTAGATGTCTATTGTCGTTATGGTGGATGAAACACTTGCATCGAAACACGTGGAAGTATGCTATGTTTGGTATCCTACACTTCCATAGCTCCTATGGGGTCCTTTTGTGTATCTTATATATTAGGACTCTATTTTGTACAAAGCATGTTGTATTCAATGCTTCTGCCCAGTACTGCAGAGGTAGATTTGCATCCGATAGTATGGTTCTAGGTGCTTCTATCAGTGTTCTGCTCTTTCTCTGAGCAACTCCATTTTACTGTGGAGTTCTAGGTGGAGAGAAGTTATGTACAATACCATGATCATCGCAGTATTGATCCAGATCATATTGATCAAATTCTTTCCCATGGTTACTTCTGATTGCCATGACTTCTTAACCCTTCTCATTTTGGACCTGTCTGAGATACTTGGTAAGGATTCCATATTATCTTTCTTATTGGGTAGAAAGAATATCCAGGTGTACCTAGTGTAGTCATCAATGATAACTAACTTATATCTCTTTCTACCCTGCTGACATGGTCCACACAGCCCATCCATGGAAAACTTGACCTCAGACAAGCCTTTGACAAGATTCTTAGAGTATAGATCATTCATTGTTTCAAAATTTAGATGAGCTAATCTTTTATGCCGTAGTCAGTTGACCTCATTTGGATTATTTGTGTAAAAACACGTGATTTCCTTTAAAGTACAACTGGAAAAGTCAACAACAAACATATCACGTCTTCCTTTTCCTACTAGCTTATTTTCATCGTTGTCTCTGTTTTTCATCTCACATATGTCATTGGTGAAGGAAACACAAAATCCCTTGTCACTAATTGACTTATGGACAAAAGATTATGTTTAAGCCCCTTGATATGGGCAACATGCCTAAAGATTAAAGAACCGATACCTGGAGTTTCATAACCTTTGGTCTTTTCAACTTTGCTGACTCCAAATATAACTGGCTGACCTTCCATCTTTTCATATTCTGTTTGCAGAGCTTTGCTTGCTGTTATGTGCCTTGAGTATCCACTATCTAGGTACCTGATTTGCTCCTGTATAAATATATCATTTTGCTCATTAGTCCCCTTTATGGGGCCTTAGGTCAGGTTTTTGTTTGGAACCTAAACCCAAGTGGTCTTCCATGATTTTTTCCAGCAATCATAGGACATATAACCCAGTTCTCCACACTTTGTACTCTAATGGTGGCGTGATGAGGCATCCAGTATGATGGAATGTCTGGATAGTTCCTGTAGTATGTTGGTCTCCAATATTCTCTTCTGTTGACAGTAGAGCGTGAACTCTGCTGTCTCATGCCTTTTCTCTGCTGTGAGAGATAGGCATTGGCAGAGTGAAAAGTTATGTTATACTGTTTACTGACAGTTGGTCTGTCCTTTGTAGGTAGAAGTTTGTTCTTCTTAGAGCTCTCTTCTTTTTCTTTTCTGGAGAGTTTTTCACTCTCATCAGATGAGTTGTATCCTAGTCCAGCTCTCCCCCTTTTTGCTACTGTAAAATGAATCCGTTTTAGATCCTTGGTTTTCCAATTCCAAGTGTCTATCTTGGATTGAAGTGAAACTTTTTCCTTTTCCAAGGTGTTTACTTTGTCCTTGAGAGCTTGGTTATCTTTGACTAGAATTGTGTTTTTGTCTAGAAAACTGGTAAAGTCTGTAGCAGTTTCTTCTATTTCAGAGATCTTGTCAGCACAATGATTGTGCCTTGACTTTGCTGCCTCGTATTCTTCTAAAAGGTTTCTGAACATCCCTTTTAGATGAATATAGTCAGCAGAGATCCCTGCAATACCCTCTCTAAGATCATTTATAGACAGTTCAGGGTTGTGAAATTCAAATACCATGACAGTCATCTCCCTTGCCTCCCTTTCATCTTCGGTGCTTGCCATTAGACACAGCTATGACTCCATAGTTGATGCGGTTTTTGTTTCCTCTTCTGAGTTGCTCCATTTTTTTGTTGCTACGGTTTTCTGTTGCCTTTTGTAGTCCCTCTATTTTGGTCCTGTCCTTGTTTTGTATTTATCTTTTGGAGGTTTTCTGTAATCTGTACCAAAGTGCCCTGGTTTTCCCCAATTGAAACATGTTGAGTCTTGCTCCTTTTCTTTGTCTTTTGACTGCTCTTTTCTGAAACTTCTTCTGGTCTTATTTCAAAGGAATCTTTTGAAGCCAGCAGAGCTACATCCTCCTCTGAGTGCTCCTCTTCTGATTCAGTGGTGTTGGACTCTGCTATAGTTTCCTTCTTTCTGGGTTCTGCAGCTTTCAATTCAAGATTCTTTTTCTTTTCAACTACTTTTTTTCTTTGAAGGATTTCCAGTTGGTAGGTGTATAGGACTCCGAAAAGCGTTGGTAAAGTGGTGGGACTCAGATTTCTTGACTCTCTGATTGCTGTTGTTTTAGCATCCCATTCAGAGGTAAGGCACCTCATGAATTTCAGATTCAGAGTCTTCTGTTCAATGGGATGATCCAGGTCATTGAGTTCGTTGATCAGTACATTGAAGCACTTATAAAAATCTGTGAGATTTTCGCCTTCTCTCATCTGGATTCTTTCATACTGCTGAATCAGCACATTCTCCCTATTTTCCCTTATTTCAGAGGTTCCTTTCATCCTGATAATTAGAGCGTTCCATACTTCTTATGCTGTCTTACAATGTATGACTGTCTTAAACAGTTTTGGTCAGGAGATGGATAGAGTATGTTCATCGTCTTATTATCGAAGGAGACAAGTTCCCAGTCTTTTTCAGTGTAATCTTTCTCATCCTTTAATACAAGCTTTCTGTCATCACTTGGATCTGCTGTTATGGAAATGAAGGGTCCTTGGATTATGGTTCTGAAGATTCTTTTATCAATAGCATCCATGTGCATCCTTATCCTCTTTTTCCAATGACTAAATTTATCGACAGTACATAAGGGAGGATTGACATGCGTGTCAAGCTAAGACATTCTCACAAACTAGTTAGTAACTTCTTTGTCAGATGTAATCAAACAAAAGAGTGACTTTTTTTTCTTCAAAGCTGTAAAGCCTAAAGAAACAGGCTCTTATACCAATTATTGGATCTAAAAAGAGAAAATAAACCTAGAATGGGAAGGGGGTTGAATAGATTTATTTTGCTTGAAACAATGTATCAGCAGAGTCAAATCAGTAACTCTGTTGATTGTTCAGCTCAGTTTTGATGTCTGTTGGATTTTGAATTTCAAGGTGCAACGGTTATTTCTTCATCAGTTTCTTAAACCAATAGTTTTTAGATTTAGTTAAATTTGACTATGTCAAGAAAACAATAAATATGCAAGAAAGATAAAGACACCAGGGTTATAGTGGTTCTGAAGATAGAGCACAAAGATAAATATGTCCACTCTTTCTTTAGAGATCAGTGTGATCAACTAAGAGATATTCCAATATATGTTGGGTTTTTTGTTGACCCTTAACCAGCTTACAGAGTACATACAAACGGTGGAGTCTTCTACTGAACCTCTTTTTTCGACAGCTTACTAAAGCTCGCCTGATTTACACCTATCAGTTAACCTTTAGTCTTTGTGCTCCCTTCGAGTAGATATGAGTCTCTGTGTTTACTTTGGACGCAACACTTGTTCAGGTAGAGAGATTTCTTTCAGCATCGTCAACACTTGCACTTTTTCAAAATTCAGAACTAGCTGCAATCTTGCTGCACTTCATCTATATATAGACAACGCTCTTTCTACTACCTGTTGCCTCTTTTGTCCTTTCAATAATCTCAGTCATCGATTTTGATCAGGAAGAATCCAATGCCAACTTCCAACGCTCCTAAAAACGACCTGGAAATAAAACAGCCTGTGAAAACTGTTACAATGACGTATTTGCTATTGTCCTGTACTGAGCTCTACTGCTTAAGCTTCCCTTTACGAAACACTTAATTTTTTTCATCAGGTCTGTTGATCTATTGAGTCCTATATTCACCTTGCTGCCTTGTTTGACTCTCAGAGGTAGGACTCAGCATGACTGCACTCTGTTGGCGTTGACCATCTGCACTCTGCTGCCTTGTTGTCCTTTACTCTTCTGTCCTTGAGTCACGATCTCGCTACTTTGATGAAATTGTTTTTTTTATCATCAATTTCTTAGGATCTGATTCAACAGCTTCCATCACGGTTAATTTTGTACCTTATTATAGGTCCAGATGGGATTAGCTTAGGCCTCTATGGAGCTGCCTTTCTCTTTCCTTTCATTGGAAACTTGTGCCGTTGAATGAACTCCTGTAGCATGCTTCCTTTTGGGGTTTTCCAAGCAATTCTCTTGTTTTGGCTCTATGCCTTGAAACCTTTGTTTCAAGGTACAAGACTATCTGCAAGGCTTCGTCTACAATGGCCTTTACAACTGTTGATGATATAGGGACTTTTTTTGCTTCTGTGATGGTAGTCGTGGTAGTCCATACCTCTGATGCCGTCGAGGGTTGCTCCATCTACAGACTCCCCGATTCTGCACCTGTAGTAGAGACTGGAACCAATGCAGCTGTTGTTGTTGCTTGTGTCTTGACTGCTGCATTTTCTATAGTGGTGATAATCTTGAGGGCTATTGAAGTGCTGACCGGTTGTTCAGTCTATAGGTTACTCAGATTGACTTCAATATCCTCGATCTTCTTTCGTTATATATCCATGTACTGCTAGTTCCTTTCTTAGCTGTGCCATGGGACCTTCCCTAACTTCTGAGTAGCTCTATCGTGCTTGCATTATTAGATCTTGCAAGTTCTGGTCTGTGCCAGCTTTGAAGAACTCTAACAAGATTGGCATCATGAAAGAGTGTTACTTCTGGCTTCTTTGGAAGGATCATCATAGAGGATACAACTCCTTCTATAGTAGACAGGGGAGCCATCTCTGCACCAATAGAAATATCTAGTGTGGAGGTCTCAACTGTAGCAGTGGGTATTGACTCATTTGTGGTTGACTGCTGGATGGGTTGAGTTGCTTCTTCCTCTTGAATCGTCTCCTTTTCTATAGGAGCCTTTGATAATGCCTCTTCTTTCTCATCAGGCGTCTGCATCACAAGTTCTCTTCTGGTCACCTTTGGAGGCTTTGGTTGAGCTGGTTTCTTTGTTTTTTGCTTGGTTTTGGCTTCTAGGGTCTTTTCGACTGCTTGAGCCTTGATGATTACCTTTTCAGTTTGTGCCTTGGAAGGGGATTTGGCCTTCGTTCCTTACCTTCTCTACAACCTCCTTCAGAGGTTGATCTGACGCTATTGAGGTAGTATGCGCCTTCTTTCTTTTCTTTGAGAAGCCAATGGATTGCTTATCGATCTTCTTCACGTCTATTTGCTTGGCTACAGTCCAGGGCCTTCCCTTTTTATCAGATAGCTTCAGTTTTGTCTTCAAGATAATGTTGAGTACCCTTCCATAAAGCATTTGTCTGGCTTCGACTGCCTTTGCCAATTGATACATTACCAATTTGACCTAGTTAGGTTTGCGCTTGGTGAGGATAACACACATAATCTTCTATTGATATGTTGTGATTTGATCTTTGGCAAATTCTCTGGATATAACAGATTTCTTGACCAGGTCTACGAGCAGCTTGTGAGATTTGGAGAGGAACTTCTTCATGGTTATAATGTTTTTCATCTTTGTATTCCTCATTTAGCATGGCATATCTCCCATCATTCACCACTGACTATGGTATGATCCTTTCGGAGAGATTAAAATCCCAGTGTTGAACAGTTTTACAAAATCTTTTGGAGAGATTAAAATCCCAACGTTCTTTACTGAGGTGTATGTTATCATCTGAAAGTCGTCTGCAACCTTGGCCTTTTCAACAAAGTTTATGACCTCTTCTTCGTAGATTCGACATGTTGTTTCATTGAGGTATCTTAGGCCAGCATCTTGATAAGCTCGGCTATCTCCTTGACATCATCTGATTTATCCTTCAGAGATTCAAAGTCAAGAATGACTCCCGTCTGCAGCTCCACTTTCTTAGTCTCCTTATCCCCTTTCTTTGAGGGACTTGCTTGGATTTGGGTTTTCTCAGAGGATGATGGAGAGCTAGATTGTGTGTTGGCCATTTTCGAAATCAATTTGATCGAAGAGTTGGAGTTCGAGGAAGAATGAGAGAGAGAATCGAGATATAGGATTTACAGTAGAGAGAATTGAGAGCTTAAGTACCGAGAGATAGAGAGAGAGAGAGAGAGAGAGAGAGAGAGAGAGAGAGAAAGTCTATAAAGAGTACTAAGGCTTCTAAGTACTCGAGTATTTATAGATCCCGAAAGTTACCGTTGTAAATTATGATGAAGTAACCATTTCCTTTTTTTTTTTTTTTTTTTTTTTTTTTTTGTAGAAACAGTCACTTTTCTGATCATTACGAAAATCATAGCACAAAAAACTATAACGGTTTTCTGCTTCTAAAAATAGAAATACAGTAAGGGTTTTGAATGGTAGTCTGTTTCTCATTATGCAGTAGAGCAATAGAGCATTTTTGGCCTTATTCATTTAAATCGATCTTACCCAACTTACCCCTAAATTGGATAAGTTTGCTCTCATCAAGAGGCTTTGTAAAAATATCTATAATTTATTTTTCTGTGGGAATATATTCCTCTTTAATATGACCTTTTTTCACATGATCCTTGATAAAATGATATCTGACATCAATGTGCTTGGTTCTTGAATGAAAAAGAAGATTTTCTCAAATAGCCATTGCTGACGTGTTGTAAAAAAAGATTAATGTTTTTGAAAATTGAAAACCATAGTTTGCAAGTTGTGATTTCATCCACATGATCTGTGCAACACAGCTCCCTGCTATAATATACTCAGCCTCTGTAGTAGTGGTTGAAACTTTCGTTTGCTTCTTGTTAAATCATGATATAAACCTTGCACCAAAAAATTGATATGCTTCACTTGTGCTTTTTTTTATTAACTCTACACCCTACAAAATCTACATCTGAATAACCAATTAATGTAAAATATGATTCTCCAAAATACCATATACCTAGTTAAAGAGTTCTTTTAAGATATCTCTGGGTACACTTGACTATAGTATAGTGGGATTATTTAGGATCAGATTGATATTTGGCAAAAACACAAACAGAATAGAGGATGTTTGGTCTCCTAGCGGTTAGGTACATGGTGACCCTATAATTCCTCTATTACAGTGTTTGGTTAATTGATATTCCATTTTTTTAATTTTTTTTTGAACCAAAGTTCCTTGTCATTTCATTCCTACTCAATACAAACAATTCGTTACAATAGGCTTTACAACCAGCCCAGAACTATAAAGACACAAATTAAAACATCAACTTAACAAGAATTCAGCTCATCAACTTAACAAGGATTCTGATGAATCAAATTCAAATGATGAGGTAATTAATGTCAAATCTCTTAGCAATGATTTGAGCAAGCTGTCTAAAGGTAATATGCGTATCATGTTTGAATAGGTTTTGAATGATCTTGATAGAATTATTGATGAAAAGTTGAATCTCGAATCTGAAATTGAGAGGCTCAGGGTTGAGATGAGTGAGTCAAACAACACGCCGAATCTAACAATGAACAGATTATCTGTTCCTGATTATCTGTTGTGTACTTACTGTGGCTTGGATGGTCATTTGCTCAAAAACTATGACAAGACACATAATAATCATGCTAAGAACCTAAGGCAAGTGAATACCACTTACATTGTTCTACCTACTCCAATTTTGTTTCTACTTATGCAAAAGGACCCAACCCTTGATTTCATGGGTGCAAGCAAGAGTGAGAGGGAGCAACTTATGGTTCTTGGATAGTGGCTGCTCTAGGCATATGATAGGTGACAAATCTTTATTTCTCTCACTCAAAGCCTTTGATGGAGGGAATGTGACTTTTGGCAATAATACAAAAAGTAAAATTGCTGGAACAAGTAAGGTTGGTAAGTCACTTTCTCACTCTATTGATGATGTGCATTATATTGTGGGATTCATGCATAACTTTTTTAGCATATCTCGATTCTATGACAAAGGAAACACGGTTGAGTTCACTGACAATATTTTCACTGTGAAGTATTCAAAGACAAAAAAACTTGTTCTTCAAGAAAAAAGGTGTAAGAATGTTCACAAAGTGACCTTAGATGAAATTTCTGTCAACACACTTAGTTGCTTAATTGTTCAAGAAGAAAAGCCAAGGTTTGGGATAAAAGAATTGGCCATGCTAGTTATCACCTGCTGAATAGATTGAACTCTAAGAAATTGATAAGCGGTCTGCCTATAATGAAATATGAGCAACAAAGTGTATATTTCTCGTGTGCAAGAGGTAAACAAGTCAAAACATCATTCCATTCCATGAATGTGGTAAGTACTTCTAAACCTTTATAATTGCTACACATGGATCTGTATGGACCAATGAGAATACAAGGTAGAGGAGGAAGTAAGTATGTTCTTGTGATTATTGATGATTACACCAGATACAGATGGGTTATTTTTCTTAGAACCAAAGATGAAGCATTTGATGAGTTCCGTAGTTTCATCCTCAAAACTCAAAACAAGATTGGTCTCAAATTAATTGCTCTTACAACTGATTATGGCACCGAATTGTCAATTTTAAGTTCATTGAGTTTTGCAGGAAAAAAGGAATTGAGCATAATTTCTCAGCTCCAAGGACCCCTCAAAAAAATGGTGTGGTAGAGAAGAAGAATCGGGCCTTGGAGGAGATGTCAAGAATAATGTTGCTAGACAACAACTTGCCAAGAAATTTTTGGGCAGTGGCTTTCAACACAGCTTGTTACATCCTGAATAGGACACATTAGACCTACGTTGAAGAAAACCCCATATGAGCTCATGAATGGAAGAATTCAAAATATCTCTCAGTTGAGAAAATTTGGATGCAAATGCTTTGTCCTTAATAATGGATAGGACAATCTTGGCAAGTTTGATGCAAGGAACGATGAAGGTATATTTGTTGGATATGCTCATGGAAGCAAGGCTTACAAAGTGTTCAACAAAAGGACATAAACCATTGAGGAGAGTGTGCATGCAATTTTTGATGAAACTAACTTGAGTGATTCGAATTTTGCAGGATGAGGACTTCGAGATTGGTTTGATCAAGGATAAACCAACTGAAACAGATTATGATTCATCGAAAGATCATGCTAGAGTTGATGGAATCACAAAGACTGAGGAGCATGGTGATCAAACAGAAAACCTAAAAACTGATGGCAAGGAGACTAAAAGCTGATGGTAAGGAGACTAAAAACTGATCAAAAGCCTTGGAACTTGAGTTGGAAGAAATTGACCAAAACAAGGAACTGATGTTTCAACAGCCTTCTAACACTCCTCAAGTCATCAAAAACTGAAAATACAAAGGTTACCATTCACCAGATGTGATGACTGGTGATCTAAAAGCTGGTGTACAAACGAGGTCAAGGAATTCTCTTCAAAACACTTGTGCTTTTTCAACTTTTTTTTCTCACATAGAACCCCATGATTATAAGGAAGCTCTAACTGATCCTGACTGGGTGCGTGCAATACAAGATGAATTGAATTAGTTTGAAAGAAGATAAGTGTGGCATCTTGAACCTAGACCTAGTAATCACCCTATCATAGGAACAAAATGGGACTTTTGAAACAAAGTTGATTACAGTGGCATAATTACTAGAAACAAATTTAGGTTAGTGATCAAAGGTTACAGTCAAGAAGAGGGAATTGATTATGGAGAAACCTTTTTACCTATTGCTAGATTAGAAGCCATTAGGATGTTGATTGCATTTACTGCTCACTTGAACTTCAAGCTATATCAAATGGAAGTGAAAAGTGCCTTCCTAAATGGCTATCTAAAAGAGAATGTATATGTTGAACAACAACCTGGTTTTGAATATCTAGCATATCCTGATCATGTATTTAAATTGGACAAAACTCAAGAAGATAGGAACATATAATTAACATATTAAAATTAGATATGACTTCTTGAGAGATAATTATGAAAAAGATAATATAATCCTGGAACATTGTAATACAAAAAATCAATTGGCTGATATCTTTACAAAATCTTTAGAGAGAGAGAGATTTGAGAAGATAAGACAGGAAATAGACATGATCAAAATATCTTAACTTCTTGCCATTATATTACTTCTCTTTCTAAAGTTGAGTTGATTTAGGAGGATATTCTGCTTGAAACTAAATATTTTCTGTAGATATGTTTCCAAGTGATATGTGGTAAGTTGAGTTGGTGTGGCATTGATTATTGCATGAACATTATTTTGTTACCATCATAAAGGGCCAGTCCTTCCTCATACTTATCTTATATATACAACTGCATAACTTTTCAAAGTCACATACATGCAACTACAAGTTTCCAAAACATAAACCACCTTCCAAAAACCATTCCAAAACTTCACAAACCACTCTCTATATGTGGCTCCTTATCCCAGAACTAGATCCCAACAAAAAGCCAAGAGTCATTTCACAAACACAAGAGAGAATCCAGTTGATATGGACGAGCATTTAGGAGAGATTAGTCCTGCGAAACTGCTTGCTACCATACATCCCAAAGAACAACACGTAATAGAGTGAAAGATGTCAGAAAAGGCAGAATCAAGCATGAAGAAGACTGAATCTATGAAGAAGGAAGATGGTGCAACATCGAGTCCTCATGATGAAGCCAAAAGCGGAGATTTTTAGACACCACCATCATCACCAATGTTAGAAACTCACTTCACAGTTTCCAAAGAGAATGATCCTATGAAGTTCTGACAGAAGCAGCAGAAAAGGAGATCGAAGCCATCTTTTGAGAAACAGAATCGAAGAAGGCCCAGTGCTTGAACAGTGACGAACAAGGCCAAAACCTTAGCCAAGAAAATCCAGATCCTGTAATGGAAGTTCTCAAAGACCTTGCTGCTGAACATCCCTCATCACCACAAAAAGAAACCACACCCTCAACACCAATGGAGACCAAGGCAATGATTCAAGGGGAACCTGAGAAAAACGAAGACCTAGCCAAGGAAGGCCCAGGCCTTCTTTGTGAAGAGAAGAAGAAGAAGAAGGCTGCTGCTAAAGTCTTCTTGGAAAGGCTTGTAGAAGAGGTACTCTCTGATGATTCTGAGTACCATGTCGACACTGATGCTTCCGATGATACACCACCCCCTACGCCCAAAGAAAAAACAACCACCATCATCAAAAAAAGCAGACCAAAAGGCCTACTGAAAAGAACAACAAGATTCCAAACCTTAAAGTCCCTAAGCACCACAAAGCCAAAGTCACCACCCACCAAATCCACCAAAAGAAAAGCCCCAACGCTCCTGGTTGACTCCTCTGATATAGAAACTAATGAAGATCTTCCTAAGGTAACTAGGAAGAGAGCAAAGAAGGAGAAGCCTATCCCTATTGCCTCTAGGGATATACAGCTTGGAAAGGTGATCTCTTTCACCTGGCTTCGAAGTAATGGACTTGGAGAGTTAGCTATTGCAATTCAGAGTCAAGAGTGGACTACTTTGATGGGATATGAAGCTCACTACCATCCACTGACCATAAAGGAGTTTTATCAGAATCTGGAATACAATGAGGCCCAGGCCACCCTCATCACCATTGTGAATGATAAATCCTTTCTTTTTACAGTTGAGAAGTTGGGTGCGATCTTTGATATTCCTGTTGCTGGATATGATGTGTATGCCAAGTTTACATGGCCCATGGTGGATGAGATTTAACCTTTGACCTTGGTGACGAAGTATGCTCAGAAATCTACCTTGATTGCTGTGAGGAAGGTTACCACCAAGGAGCTCTCTGATATGCATAGGCTTATTCACGTCTTTGTGATTAAGTGCTTGATTTGAAGAGGTTCAAGGATGACTGAGGCAACTGCACTTGATATGATCTTGATGGAGCTCTTGATGGAAGAAACCAATCAACTTGCCTGTTCTTATGATCAAACACATAATATGTGGCTTCTCATAGGAGTCATGAGCTTCCGTATGGTGTTTGGCTCACAAAGGTCTTCATGCATTTCAAAGCGTCAAATTTGGAGGAAGACATAGCCAAGATCACTGTTTCTGATAGGTATAGGAAAAGCTCACAAAGGTATGAGGAAAGCTACTTCAGGAAGAGACACAGCCAAGATCACTGTTGATGTTCAATCAGGTTGATGGTGTTTGGAAGAGACAAGCTGCAGCAAGACCCGGGGTTTCACCACCAAATCCTGATTCACAGCCACAAGAACCTCCAATATGCCTTAAATTCTTGAGGAATATCAACAGGATCCCAGAGCTGCATTCCATGTTGTTGGCTGCTAATGCTCAACTGAAGGAAGAGGAGAAGAAGGTGGTCAAATTGACCAAGGAGCTCAATATTGTCAAGCTTCAATTGAAGAAGATACATGACATCTCCCTTCCTTCCACCTTCCAAACCTAATCTAAGAACCCTGAAGCCTAGCCTTATTTTCTTTGATCTAGCCTATCTTTGAACTATGACCAAGACTTGAATTTGATATATGGTCTGTAATAATTAATGTTATTACTTGCTTTACTTATTCATGCTTGAGGAATGAGACCTGAAACCTCTGACTAGTATTTTTGGATCTAAAATGATTTTTATTCTTGAGGGTAGGGATGGTGAGATCTTTTTTGCAGGTACATTGAGATGTGAAGATGGTTTACTAGGGTATTTGCTTGAAAAACAGGCTATTTTTTCCTTTTTGAGGATGCCAAAGGGGGAAAAAGAAGTTTGATGCCATTGGTTTAGTTATCTTTGATTATGTTTATGGCTTGCCTTATTCTTAAGTGGTTTTAACCCTCATTGTCTTTGTTAGATATTATGCTAATTACTTTCTGTACATGTCTAGGTTTTTCTAACAAGCCTATAGATCCTTGTGTTGAATAGACCATCAATTAGTTGCCATCATCAAAAAGAGGGAATATTGTTGAGTTCATAAGTTTTGATGATGACATTGGCTGAACAAATTGATCTTAAGTATAGGTTGTTAGAAAAACACATAAAGACCTGAGCCTTCCCCATTGGTATCAGAATTGAGATAGGTGTGACTAAGGCCCAGGCCTTTCCCAGTTTTCATATATATGTCATAAACATGAAAAGTTCTTGTTTTGTGATTATGCTAAGTTTGTTAAGTCCTCATTGATTATTCCGAATATCTTATATATGTACTAACAATGTATTGAACAAAATTCAAATATTTTGCTACAAATTGATTTTGGATTGTTTTGTAGATATTGAAAGTTTTGGAGGCTTAAGCACAGAAAGAAGATCATATTACTATCCAAACGAAGATGGAGATCAAAACTTGCTGATTTCTGGCGTTCAATAAAAAGGAGATCATCACCAAGAAGCCAAAAAAAAAAAAAAAAAAAAAAAAAAAAAAAAAAAACCAATTGCCAACACAACTTTGCCATCATATTGCAATCGAAGAACAAAGAGCCAATGTGTCATCCAAAGAAGTTCAATCCAACTCCACAAACATCCACAAGCCTAAAACGATAATCCTTTGGTGTTTTGGAGGTGACATACAACAACAAACACAAGGTGCTACTGTTGATTGACTGGAGAGTTAATCAAGTACACTTCTATGGTTCAAGGTGATCAAACCTGAGATAGTCCCGGGCCTTGTTGAAGATAAGGGTGCTAATTTGCAAGGAGTGTAATCCAAGAGAGTGAGGACCAGAGAAGTACGAGGTGTTTCTATAGGTGATTGAAGCTAAGGGTACAAATGCTCTATCAGGGAGAATAGGAACTAGAGGTGCTAAGGCTTATTCTGGGGTAGAGCAGGGTGTATTTTGGGTGATATTTGGGGGATTGGTACAAGTTGTCATTGGTGTTGACTGTGTTACCAGGTTATTGGTGATATAGGGGTTCTTTGACATTGATCTGGAGGATTGGTGAAGGAGAGGGAGAATGATGTATACTAGTGAAGGGGATCATCGTGCAAAGTTCTCAAAAATCCCCTAGGTATTGGATGTAAATCTCTTGTTCCAAAGTTTTGGGTAAGAGACGAACCAGTATAAATACTGTGTCCACTCTCTCTTTACTATTTTTATTCTTGATCACACAACAAACAAGCATACAAAACAGTTGATGACTTACAAACAAGTAAACGGGCTGAGAAAGACCTAGGCCTTCCTAATGACCCGGGCCTTCCACATCAAAAAAGTGAAAAAGATTTCAAATCAATCCACCCCCCCTCCCTCCCTGAGTATCCTCT
>JAOVYX010015615.1:0-27237 GCA_035668315.1 Drosera spatulata | reverse complement strand
AACGCAAATAATCCCCCCCCCCCCCCCCCCTTCCCTTTATCTTTTATGTCTCTTATCTTGTCTCCTAATCAATATACAGTTGGCAATTGCTAGAGAATTGCAGTCCTAATAAAATGGGTTTTGTGTCGACTCTTTTTGTACACATAACTCGAGATAATACAATATAAGATGTGTTCTTTGGCAATTTCTTGGCAGTGACTGTGCATCAATATTTGCAAGTGTTATCTATCCTTAGTTCAGTTTTTACTCTACTTATAACAAAGAACATCTAAAGTAAAAGAAACTTAAGCTTGCCCCTCCCTCCTTTCTTTTCAGAACTACTCCATTCAAAGACTCTGCTTATTCAGCATGGAGCGTATGAAGCTAGATTGTCTTTTGTCATTTGAGAATCTTGTTAATAGCCAACAAAAGTTCTTCGGTTTGTGCAATTATGACCCCAAACTACATTTCTAGGGTACCTTACCAAAAAGGGACAATTCACGTGGTTTCCTCTAGATGATACATAATTCAAGCTAAGATCTAAAATCGTCTTGCCATTAATTGTCGGTGTGCTTATTCATATTTATAATAGAAAAAAAGGACCTAAGATAGACCTTTTTTGATATCCCAACCAAATACCCTTCAATAAAATGAATCTTCTTCTGTCCCATATTATATGGGATAGTTTAAGCAGACACACTGATTTGTGTTTGTCTTTATTTATTTATTTATTAATCTTTCTTGTATTGAGAAAACCTTAGTTTTAATTCTATTACCATTGTTGGAGTTTACTATAGCGGCAAAAGAGAAGAAATAGCGGAGTGCAGTGCACTATAGCTATTCAAGGGTGATTTTTTTATTTCTTATATAAAAAGCTTGTCAAACAAGATATTTTCATCCATTCTAGTCGAATTGGATAATATTATCAAATTTAGGGATCCCACATATATTGCAGCGTTCTTAAATTGATAATTTTGGGCGTGTAAAGATTCAAAATATCCCTAAATCTATCACATCATCTTCTTCATCATTATTTTATCACTTTCTAATCACTTTAATTTTCACCATTACTCATCCTACTTTATCTTATTTTTCACTACCCGCTCACAATTTTTACTCATCATTTCTTACCTGTACCAAAACGCGTATTTTAGTACAATACCAAAGAGTCAATGACTTCATTACTAATCATGCCAAGTTAACTATTCCCAATTTATCTGGGATGAAGGGAGTATGTCATAATCATTTCTGGACGACACAACAAAAAGCGATGCATATATTTCAAGACAAAGGGAATACAATATTGTAGGATTCTAACCAGATATTCTTCCATTTTGAAGCTACATAAATACTTCTTTTCTAGCTTGTCATTAGTAAAGTTGTCCATATTTCTTTTTCAGCATTCTACCCAGAAGGCAGAGATTTGCCAAAAGATTCATGATCCCTAATGTTTTCAATTTCTGCTTGCTTTGAAATCCCACATACATTACTAACTTTTCTAACTCTTCTCCAACATTCACAATTCTGGCCAAGAAAAGACCTCAATATAGGACACTATCACTGATGAATTACAGTAACCACAATAATGAAAAAGGGTATAACCTTCGCGAAGAACAATATGTCAGCTATGAATCCTTCCCATGTTTCTTCTCTCACCATCTGACCAAGAAAGAGAAAAGTTAAACGTGCATAACATGACAAATTAAACGAAGATAATAGCACAGAGAAACTTTGATTCACATCACAAATTGAGCATAAAATTATTCAAGATGTAAATCTTGATATCTATTGAGAAAGGCCAGCTGCCACATATCTTTTAAGGTATGAGGTAAATTTCCCACAAATTCAATAATCTTGTACCAAAAAGAGGGTGCACAACTACTCCAGTGGCATCATCTTACTGAGGTAGGGAATGAGTTTGAGCATCTTACTGGGGTAGAGAATGAGTTTGAGCATGTAGTTGGAGTTTTGATATATTACAAAGTAGTTTTCATCAAACCTGTATGGATAAAATGTATTTGATGTGTTCCAAAATTAGGCCTAAAGTTTCAAATCTTATGCATATATATATTTTCATATATTTTTGTAAACCTACTAAAGTTTTAAGGACTAGTGGAAATGTTGTTTTAAATCTAATATAATCTCCCCATAGTTTATGATCTTTACAACCTTGGCGAGTTAGTTGAGTGATTGGTAGATTCAAGGTGTCGGTGCCACGGCGTGGAGAAGTTGATGACACGGCGGAACAATGGCATGTCTCTGTTTGGGTTAGTGTCACGGCGTCCATACAAGGTACCATGGCATCTGACATGACATTCTTTCTGGTTGGGTTAATGTCACGACATCTATACCTGATGCCATAGCATCAGATGTGATGCGTTCTCTGTATAACTACGCGACGTGACACAGAACGCGGTGCCACGGCATTGACCGTAGACAAAAATGGTATAATTTTATTTGTATATATAGGATAAAGGGGCTGCGGTAACTGTACCTTGCAGGCTGTCCCCCTCTCACAAGATTTGAAAAAAATAATCATTTTTTAAATTTTAAAATCTAACTTCTTAAAAATCTCAACTGTTTTTTCAAATCTTGTTAGAGGTCAAGCTGCAACTAGTGCAACCTCTACAATCCTTTGTATATATCTTTGATCATTTCAAAAGTTATTCATCCCTCTCTTAACACCTTGGGTGGTATTACCAGATTGAGGCATGATAAATCATGGCATAATCCATCTTCTTGGGTAAGTGATATCTATAGGAGATGAAAAGGTTGAAGAAGATCTAATTGTCAAGTTATTGATCAAGATTTGGTGTTTCCCTTGATCTTATTGTGTCCCTGGAGATGGTTTGATTTGAGGTGCTTGCACTGGATAGGGACCGCATAATACCTTAAGCAACGATGGTGTCTTCTTAATCGATTTGTTATCTATCCATGGTGATCCTGTTGTTATTTGGTGGCTGTTTTGATGATGATCTTATGGTGGAGAAATTCTTGGTCATTGATGTTCCACCGATTTCGATTCATGGAGATTCATCGATCCATACCGATAACCTCGTTTCCTATCTTGATTCTTTGAAATAAATTATTGTTCTAAGATGGCCTTATGCGTTTATATGTCCCTAATGTGCCAATAGTAACATGCCAATATCGTCGCAACCACCATCCCTTCACTGTTGCATAGAGCTTGGCTTTATTTCTTTTCTTTTTTTTTCTTTTTTTTTTTCTTTTTTTTTTCCCGAGTACGAGGTTCGATATTTATAATGCAAAGAAACGCAATCTAATACTAAAAGATATAATTATTCTTAACTTCTACCTATAATTCTAAAAACAAAGAAGATTCAACAAAAGATAACAAATCTAAAAACTTAATTATGAAAATATTAAAAACCCAAAGATTAAAATCTAAATATCTTTTGTAGCTCCTGCGTCAGACCCTCCTCCTTCGAAAAGACTCGTCCTCGAGTCGATTGCTGGATAAGGTAGCGTCTCAGGAGGGTAGTATTGTGACAAACCTGCTACGTTGAAAGTTGGTGAGATTGCCATATCACGGGTAGATCTATAATATAAGCATTGTCATTAATCTTCCTTATGACTTTGTATGGGCCGTAGCGACGTGGTTTGAGTTTATTTTATGTACCAACCGGAAATCGCTCTTTACGTAAGAACACCATTAACACCATTACCATGCCACCTTCCTCAAATATTTGTTGTCATGTATGCTTATCAGAAGCTTCTTTGATTCTTGCATATGTAGTTTCCAGCTTCTCTAGAACTGTTTTGTGAACTTCTTGTATATCCGCTGCAAACATATCAGCTGCTGAGTGAACTCCTGGTGTATTTGGTAAGGGAATGAGGTCTAGAGTCATCTTCGGATGTCGTCGATACACCACATTGAACGGAGACATCCCTGTGGATGTATGTATGACGCTATTGTACGCAAACTCCGCTTGTGGCAGTGCTTCATCCCACTGCTTGGGTCGATTGCTAAAGATACATCTAATTAAGTTGCCTAGTGTACGATTGACAGCCTCTGTTTGACCGTTTGTTTGAGGATGAGCGGAGCTACTATATTTGAGCTTTGTATCGAACCGTTTCCATAGTGTAGTCCAAAGGTTGATAAGAATTTTGTATCTTGATCGAAAATAATGGATTGCGGTATGCCATGAAGTCGAATGATTTCTTGGAAAAATAAATTAGCAATATACACGGCATCCGATGTTTTGCGGCATGGAATGAAGTGAGCCATTTTTTGAGAATCTATCCACTACCACAAATACTGAATCCACCCACCGTTGAGTATGCGGTAGCCCTAAGACGAAATCCATACTTCGATCAAGCCAAATGTCATGAGGAATTGGCAATGGGGTGTAAAGTCCTGTATTGCTTGATTGTCCATTAGCGCACGAAATCCATACTTCGATCAAGCCAAATGTCATGAGGAATTGGCAATGGGGTGTAAAGTCCTGTATTGCTTGATTGTCCATTAGCGCTTTAACACGTCGTGCAACTCTTGACTAGATGTGCTACGTCTCTCTGCAAACGTGGCCAATGATACCGCTCCTCCCCTGCAGCAACGGTCTTGTCTCTTCCCATGTGTCCACTTAACCCGCTGCTGTGAAGTTCCCTAATTAGCTGCTCCCGCAAAGAAGTTTTTGGTATACATAGTTGGTTACCTTTGAAAAGGTAGCCATCCAGGATATGGAACTCCCCTGTCAGTTCTTGTTGTTAACAGCTTGTCCAGACTCCATTGAAGTCCTCATCATCTGCATACAACTTCTTTAGACATTCAAAGCCTACAACATGTGTCCTTATAGCAGCAAGTAGGTGATTTCTTCGGCTTAGAGCATCAGTAACTCGATTGCTGGCACCCGTCTTGTGCATGATCACGTATGCAAACTGTTCAAAGTAGGAGGACCATCTTGCGTGCATTTTGTTGATATGTTTTTGAGTATGAAAGTACTTCAGAGATAGGTGGTCTGAGTATATAATGAATTCCTTTGGTATCAGGTATACTTCCCATGTCTTGAGAGCTCGATATACTGTGTATAGTTCTTGTTCATAAGTGGACCACTTCCGACGTGCTTCGTTGAGTTTCTCGCTATGGAAAGCAATTGGTCAACCTTGCTGAGACAGAACAGCTCCTATCCCTACCCCACTTGCGTCACATTCCAGCTCGAACACCTTCTCGAAATCAGGCAAAGCTAGGGCAGGGGCATTACTCAACTTCTCTTTTATTAACTCGAAGCTCTTATTCGTTGTTTCGTTCCATATAAAGGTTCCTTTCTTCATGCAATTAGTAATAGGGGCAGCAAGGGTACGAAGTTACGAATGAATCGTCGATAGAAATTTGCAAGCCCATGGAAGCTTCGGACCTCGGTGACTGTCTTTGGCGCAGGCCAGTCACGGATCGCTTTCACTTTTTGTTCATCCACACTGATGCCGTCTGAACTGATAACATAACCTAAGAATATGAGCTTACTCACTAAGAATGTGCACTCACTTGGGTTTGCATACAGCTTGTGTTGTTGTAGTACAGTCAGGACACTTTTGAGGTGCTCTAAGTGTTCAGATTCTCCGGAGTTGTAAATCAGTATGTCATCGAAATATACTACAACGAACTTCCCGATGAATGGTTTAGAACTTGGTTCATGAATCTCAATAAGGTACTCGGTGCATTCGTCAATCCAAATGACATTACAAGCCATTCATATAACCCTTCTTGTGTCTTGAATGCGGTTTTTCATTCGTCGCCTGGTCGGATCCTTATTTGATGGTACCTGCTCCGAAGATCGATTTTTGAGAAAAATCTGGAACCTCCAAGTCGGTCTAGCATGTCATCTAACCTTGAAGTCAGAAAACGATACCGGATTGTAATCTTGTTGAATGCTCGACTATCTACGCACATTCACCACGTACCATCTTTTTTGGGAGTTAGTAGAGCAGGCACCGTATATGCCTAAGAATTTCTCGTATATGCCCCTTCTGTAATAGCTCTTCGATCTTTCCTCTCATAACCTCGGCTTCTTTCGGATTCATTCAATATTGTGGCAGATTCGGTAAGCTTGCTCCAGGCATCAAATCAATCTGATGTCGCACTTCTCTTAGAGGCCGAAGGCCTTCAGGTAGATCTTTGGACATTACATCCTTGTATTCAGATAACAATGGTTGAACTATTGTTGGCGATGATTTCTGTTCCTCAACTTCTCCTTTAACGATCATAGCATAAACCTCCTTGCTTTCCTAAGCAGCGGTCATAAATTCCCCTTTTGTAGTAACCATGGTTATTTGCTTACATTCTGCACTTTGATTCATATCAGGTGTTGTTGGGCGAATAGCGATTTTCACCTTATTCCACCAAAAGAAGTATATATTTTGTCGTCCTTTATGCATTGCATCCACGTCTTACTGCCATGGTCGTCCCAAAAGTATGTGACAAGCATCCATATCAACAACTTCGCAAGCTACTTCATCTTGATAAAACTTGCCGATTGATATTGGAACTCGACAAATTTCAATCACTCGCACTGGAGGTCCCTTTTTAATCCATCCTATACTGTACGGAGTTGGGTGCTGTTCTGTTGTTAGCTTCAAATGGTCTACTAAGGTCTTTGAAACAATGTTTTCACAACTTCCATTGTCTATGATCAAACGACAAACCTTATTCCTAACAGAGCATTGTGAACGAAAAATTTGTCGTCTTTGAGGATCTTCGGCCTGCCTTAGAGCCAAGAGAAGACGTTGTATCATGCATGTTACTGTTTCCCCTTCCTCCTCGGCATATATTGCATCAGCCAAGCTGTCTTCATCCACTTCATCATCATGTGACATGTCTTGCTCTACCAAACCAACTGCCTTTCAATCCGGACATTGATTTGATTTGTGGCCAGGCTTGTTACAACGAAAGCACTTATCAATAGATGGCTTGGCATAAGGATTTGTACTAACTGCTGTGTTATTTTGCTTCATGTTTGAGCTCTGCCTTGCAGCTGCTGAAGTAGAAGCTTCTTGAACATTTGTATTATTGCTGGATACGGCTGAAGGTCCAGAGATGGTATTCCAAAACAGATAGCGTCCTCCTCGCCGGAAAGCTTGTTGATTAATCAACATTCTCTCAGCTTTAATAGCCATATTGTGTGCCTCATCTAAGGTGAAAACAGTTTGCAGCCCTATCCGTTCTTGAATAGCAAATTTTAACCCATTGATGTACCTTACAGTCATTTGTTCTTCTGTTTCATTCAGGTTACAGCGAGCAGACAAGCCAAGGAATTCTTCTGTGTATACGCCGACAGTTCGACTACCTTGCGAGCAATTTTGATATGCTTGAAAAATGTATTGTTGGTAATTTGGTGGAAGAAAGCACTTTTGAAATTTTTGTTTCATCTTCCTCCATTCGCGAACAGGTTGTTTACCCGGACAACATCTGGAATTTTGTAGTTGATCCCACCTTGCAAATGCTCCTCCTTTCAATTTGTAGGCCACTATCTTTGCTTGCTTGTTGTCAGGTACCTCCAACAATAAAAAATCAAATCTTTATCCCATCAAGTGGGATCGGCTACATAAATACGACGACGTCATTCCAATCTGTCATGTACATCATTTTCTGTAAGATTATGATAGGTCATATCATACTTCAAAGTTTCTCTCATGGTCTTTTTAGGTCTCCATCGTCCTCTCTTGACATGTGCTAACTCCCAAGCTTCACATCTCCTAACAGAAGCTGTGACTGGTCTGCGTTTCACATGACCATACCATCTTAGTCGTGACTCCCTCATCTTATCTTCTACTGGAGGCACACCCACTTTCTGTTTGATAACTTCATTTCGTATTCTATCTATTCTTGTATGTCCACACATCCACCTTAAAATTTTCATCTCGTTTACACTCATCTTCTGTACATGCTGTCACTTAACTGCCAAACATTATGACCCATACAGCATCGCTGATCGAATATCTGTCTTGTAAAACTTTCCTTTTAACTTGGTAGGTATTTTAAGATCACATAACATCCCTGAAGCGTCTTTCCATTTCAGCGAACCTGTTTTAATCCTATGATCAATATCTGCATCAATTCCTCCATTCTTATGTAACAACGAACGTAATATTTGAAAGAATCCGTTTTAGGGAGAGACTCTATTCCCAACAATACATTCTCACTATTTGTTTGACTACTCTTATTAAAGACAAATTTCATATATTCTGTCTTGATTCTACTGATCCTCAACCCCTTACTTTTCAACGCCTCCCTCCAAGTCTCAAATTTTTCATTCACCCATTCTTCCGTATCGTCCACCAGAGCAATATTATCAGCGAAAAGTAAACACCATGGTATTTCATCTTGTATATGCATAGTGAGATCATCCATTACTAAGGCGAAAAGGTATGGGCTCCAAGCCGATCCTTGATGTAAACCCACTTTAATAGGAAAAATAGTCGTTTCACCAACATAGGTTCGCACACATGTACCAACTTTTTCATACATGTCTTTCACAATCTCGATATACCTACTCGTCACTCCCTTCTTTTCTAAAGTTTCCCAAATCACTTCTCTTGGAACACAATCATACGCCTTTTCCAGGTTGACAAAAACCATATGTAAATTCTTCTTCTCTATCCTAAAACGTTCCATTATACACCGTAAAAGGTAAATAGCTTCCATGATTGACCTACCAGGCATGAAACCAAACTGATTCTCAGTCAACCTTTTCTCTATCACTTTCTCCCATAATTTCATACTGTGACTCATAAGTTTGATTCCTCTGCAATTGGAGCAGTTTTGAACATCTCCTTTGTTTTTGTATATGGGAATCAAAGTATTCCTTCTCCACTCATCAGGCATCTTCTTATCTATTAAAATTCTATTAAAGAGTTTTGCCAACCAATTAACTACTTCTATCCCAAGACATTTCCAAGTTTCGATCGGGATTTCATCTGGACCCATAGACTTTCTTGAGCTCATCCGCTTTAAAGTCTCTTTAATTTCCTCTGTCCTAATGCGACGAAAATAACATCGGTTCATTATCACATCTACATTCCCACTTGTTTCATTCAGGGGCACTTCCCTTATGCAATTAAAGAGTTTGTTAAAATACTCTCTCCATCTTTCCTTAATGTCTTCATCAGCCATAAGAATATGCTCGACATCGTCCTTAACACACTTTATCGGACCTAAATCCTTAACACACTTGTCAGGTACGTCCATTAAGTCAAAAAAACTTTTCGACTTCATATATTTGTCTAGATTTCCAGAAAAATTCGGGATATCCGCCTTGACTTTGTACTCGATTGGATCTCCTTGGCGATACCCACCAACATTGACGACACCACGTTGTTGCCGCTGGAGAACCCTATGCCTCTATTAGCCATGTTTTCTTTTTCATCTTCGTCGGAATCAGCATCTTGTCGAATTGCTGGAACATTTTGTCGGTTCATAGCTAAGCCCTCAATGGCTCTAGCTTGCGTTCCTTCATTAATCTGAACTTGCATTCGCTCAAAAGCTGTTGCTAATCTTTCAATCTGTTGTCGTCGTTGCTGAATTTGTTCCAAGATGACCCGTAGATCAACCTAGTTGACCACTCCGTCGTTTGCCATACCAGAACCCGCTCTGATACCACTTGACGCAGTCGAAACCTTGGCATAAATAAGAGTGAAATAAAGGATGAATTATATTCTCGATTCATTCATTGACATTACAAGTTATTCACATATTGCCATGATTGATAGGGAGAAAATAGTTCCATAATCTATTATTTCCTTTCAGCTCTAAGATAATGCGTCTTACCAGGCATTTAAGGATATTTCAAGATATTTAGTTATTATAAGGAATTTGTTGAAATTGTCGATTATTTCATGTCCTCGACTGTCGTAAACCCGTTGATATTTTATCGTGTGAACGAAGGCAAAATAGAGTTCAGCACGGGCCATGCATGCTAGGCACGGCTATGCCTGATGATCTTTGGTGAGTCTCTGAGCACGGGCTAGAGGCCGTGCAGTAGGACCCACGACCGTGCAGATTGATTGGTTGGCAGCATTAGATATGGCCCGAGCAGGCCGTGCTTCAGGCGCACGTGCCGTGCTTTGCGTCTCGTCTACAAGATTAGATTTATTTAAATCTTTTCCTTTTATGGGTCTATAAATATAATCCATATAGCATGAGATAAAATCTGATGTGATCTAATACGATATGTAATCTCTCTTCACATAATGTTTTGTTATCACGGTTTATGGTGGTGTGTTGTGGGTTTTTCTCCTGGTACTCTAGTTTCCCACGTTAATTCATGTGTCAATTATTGTTCATTGTCTTGATCTAATATCTTTAATCTTTTTAGAATTTCTAATCTTTAGTGATGTGTATGCCAAAAACTCGGCCATCAGAATGCCGCATTTGCTGCAACCTGCTTGTCTTTATTTTAGGTTGTGTTGTGGCCACAATCAAATCTCCTAGTTCACAAAAAAAAGCTAACAAGAAGTTGATTTGTTCTTCAAAGAGATTAGCTCTCCCATTAGTAATAACCAAGAAGATTGTGATATCGCAATCAGATCATCACGAGTCATGGATTGGGACCCAAGTGGCCACTATCGATACGCTGCAGGGAAAATCAAAGGCAGACTCTTTGTTTATTGAAAAACAGTCGTATTCGGAAATCGGTTGGATATGGCTGACTGCATAGCAGCGTATCAACTTGTTGCAGTTGGGATCTTGGACTTCTATAATCATTCTAGTCGATATAGGCCCAGATTATTTGAGAAGGAAATCAACTGATGCAGCTTGTTACAACATAATAGAGAGTCAATAAAGGAAAATGTAAGAAACTGGAAGGTAAATGAAAAAAACGACAAAACAGATTAGGAGATCAAACAACAGAAACAATAAAAGACAGGAATCTCAAACATCATCAAAAGTAACCAAATCCCAAATCACTATAAGCTTCCAATCAAACCCCCACAAATATTATCCAACCAAATCAACAACTGCAAAGCAAAACTCCAAAATCAAACGACGATTAACAAGTACCTTAACCGCAGCGATCACCAAGAAAGCGAGGACCGCCTGAACCTCCTGCAACACAAAACGGAGAAAGATAATCAAGAATCTTAAATGAGATGGATTCAGCCAATTGAAAAGACAAATGGAAGATTTATAGAGAAAGGGAGAGTACTCGGCGGAGGAGACGGAGATCGACGAGTGCGGCGGCGGAGAGGCGGATCGGAACGTAGGAGAAGAAGGCGAGGAAGTGGAAGAAGTAGTAGGGTTCCGTCACCATCGTGTTCATCCATTGCAGCCTGTTTCGAATCATTTTGCCAAGCTCTGTTCTGTTTTGCTTGGGTGAGGGAGGGTGAGGGTGAGCTCCTGATTTTCAGTGCTGCAGAGTGATGTTACTCCTCGCCCGTCCTAGTGATTTGAGGCCCTCGTTTGGGAACACGATGACCTGGGTTTTGGAATTAAGATAGGGAACTGATAAAAGACAAACCTAAGAATTGATGGATCCAAGTGGAGTTCGTTCACTATTAAATAGGATCCGCAGCTATGGGAGGAGAATGTGTAAAAATTTTTTAAAAAAATTACGGATTAATTGTATTTAATTTGATAAATTATTCATAGTTAATATTGTAAAATTTTTATTATCAATTAATTTATAAATTCAAATCATGGTCTAATTTGTCCTCAATCAAAATAAGAAAATGATTTATTATAATTAATTATAATAACTTATTATCATAACTTACAAATTATAATAATTATCCCAAAACTCAAAATTTTAATTGCCAACATCAACAATCCTCGTCCTCGTCGTCATTGTTTTGTCGTCGGAAGAAACAGTGCGCATGTGTCTCTCGTCATCATTCCCGTAACAAACAGTGCACGTATATACAAATACAAAGTGCACTCATAGTATTCAGTGCGTATTGTTATTGTAACGCCCCGAACCCCGCGTCATGCGACACATGACGTTATGCCATTACGAACCCAGTTCATAACAAGACTAACCAAACCAAACGGGTTTAGAAGTATAGAGAGTCAAGGAAACTACATATGTTGCTTCCAATCATGATACTTACCTGATACAAATTCATTCCATACAATAATGCGAAAGTTGTTAAGTTACATCGTTTGATGACCTAACTAGATCATACCATATGTTACATAACCAAAAGCCACAAATTCATTACATCATTTCTCAAAATACAAAAGGCATTCTAACATCTTTCAATGTCATCCTGTAACTTACCTGCAAACGAAATACATAACCGTGAGTATAAAACTCAATAACCTAGAATATATGTCTCATATTTACAGGGTACTCCCCTGACTATGTCGAATCGATGAGTACCAGTAAAATATTTTTATATTTACTAGAAAATATGTACACCATATTATATGCGTGTGCTTGTATGAATTCATGTCTCTTGCGTTCATTGTTATTTTTATGGGCCCATGACTAGAGAGATTTCAATGGGCTCAGATTACAAGACACGCCAGTCTTCAGTCGGGTTACAAGAATCCGTCGATTCGATGCGTACTTGCATGGATTGTACGTCTCCTTACACTTAACGGAAAAAGTGCGCTTCCAATGGGCTCGTCATCTTGCATTGGGATAGTTTTTGATAGTTTTTGGTCTCTCCCAGAGAGTCACCAGGGGCCCTGCCATGTCCGGCCTCAATGCCGCTGCATGCATGCTAAGAGGATGACTCAAAGATTTTGACTAGAATTCAGTCCTTAGGATTTTCACTTTACATTCGATAGATTCCAAGAAGTGACACCAAGTATGACCTTCTTCCCAACAGTTTCAGCAAAGGGAGATGATGACAGTGCCGAGCTCAATCTGTAAAACACTTTCAAGAGAGTATGATAGATAACTTGTCAGTCCATGACATTCGTACAATGTTCAGCTTTTATGTTTGAATATGCGTTCGTTGTTGTTGGTTTGCATTTCCTTTGTTCGTATCATCAAGCATTGTAATCTTAATCCGTTCCAGTACTCCCTTTAGTGTGTATCATTTAACTGTTGATTTTATCTCATGTTTTTCATACATTATGAATTCACCTTATATATATATGTGTGTGTGTGTGTATATGTAGGAACATACTTTTATTCGCAAAACATTGTTCTGTATGATTCGATTTGTTATAATCCCTATAGTTTTTCATATATTAGATTAAAGACTCAAACAGAATCCCGATCCCGATTACAGTGTTACTCAACGGTATGCACATATTTAATATTTCTTCCTATACATAAAAGTTTATACATCAATCGTATGCGATTAGGCTTTAAGGATAGCATTTGGATTTAAATCTGGTCAGGACAGGGGTCGAGAGCGCGACCTGGAAAATGTCACGGGTGCGACCTGGCAAGCAGTCACGGCCGCGACCAATCTGAAATGCAAACAGTTGTGTTTTCTCGTCAAACGCACACAACTCCGTTCATTCTCATCAATTTCGCATATAATCAATCTGTTTATACACATATCATAGCAATACGCTATCTGAAAACATACAAACAGAAATCAAGATCATAAACAAATATATAAACGCCTTGGGTCGGGTTAGGTTACCTCGAGAGCTCGTTTCCCTCGTCGTGATTCGTTCACTGGTTTTCTCGTCTAGTCACCGTCCTGGCCCCTCCTGCTACTGCTCGTCTCCTTGGCGTCTCTGCTGCGGTTGCTTGAAAACGATGATGATGACGATGATTGTGGTTTGATGATGGTGTGTTGATGGTGATAACGATGGCTGTGCGTGGTGGTGTGGTGTGTCCTGATGGTGGTTGTGGTGTGATGATCGAGTGGCTGCGGCTGTATGTGATGTTGATGACGATTGTGGCAGTGGCGATGGTGAGTGTGGTGTTTGGTGAAGATGGTGAAGGCGCAAGGGAGGAGAGGTGTGCTATGTGTTGCTATTTTTGGATTGATGAAGAGTACAGGAGAAAGGATGCAGGAAGAGGTGTGATGGCAGTGAGGCAGCTGAGGTTGATTGACGCGGGATTGAAGGTGGGCGAAGCGTGCACACGAACAAAATCGGCGAAGCCGTGTGCAGGCAGCATTTGCAAAGGAAATGGGACGGTGGATTGATTTATCCAAATACGTTTTCTCGTTTTATTTTTGTCAGTCTATTTTTTATCCACATTTCGCTTGATTATTTTATTAAAAGATATACCCATAATTAGATAAAATTATTTCTAACCTATTGGCTTTCGTTTCGCTAAAAATTTTGAATGTTTCTGGGACCATATTTTATTGGCCCAAATATGAATTATATAACGTTATAATGTTACACGTACGTTATGTTTAATACCTACGTTTACTTGAACACGTACATCACATCATTATAACGTTATGTTTAACGATGTGTATTCGTTATATTATTCGTACGTTCGTAACGTTATGTTAAAACGTTACGCATTCGTCATTTTTTATTCTTACGTTTAAATGTATTACATTACATTATAACGTTAATTCAATCGTACGTTATTTAATATAAAAAAATATATTTATTAAATGCCGATAATTTTTAGGTATTGTAGTTATAAACAGTATGCATGTGTCTCGTCATCATCGTTCCCACAACAAACAGTGCACATATATACAAATATAATGTGCACTGTTTGTATTTAGTGCGTATTGTTATAAACAATACATCCTATTTTTGAATAAAATTTTTGATTTTGTACAAAAACATAGCCGTTTTCTTCATAATCAATCTAGCGTATTGACAAGTTCTGCTTGCTCATACCAAAGGATGGTAGCCATGAGGATGACGCTTCTGCATTAGTAATTTGAAAAGAAACAGCACACTTTTAAGTAATTTTCACTACTTTGTAAGATTTGGGTTTTTTTTGTGTTTTTTATTTGGTTTTTTTTAAGATTGTATTTTTTTGAGGTTTATATTATTATTTTAGGGTTTTGTTTTTTTTTTTTTTTCTTTCAAATTTGTAAAATGTTTTTTTATGGAGAAAGGGTTGTTTTTTGGGTTAACAACACACATGTGCTATTTTTCTTCTATAGCCAGCAATCCTGTAACGTCCCGAAATCCGACATGGTCGGCACGTGACGTTATGCCGTCATAGACGCAGTTCATGACAAGGCTAACCAACCCAAACGGGTTTGTAGGTACAGAAGTTAAGAAAAAGTTATCAAATCATTACCATTTTAAACTGAGATGACATTATGCAAAACCAATTACAGTACTTTGTCCTATTGCCTACAAGTGGTTCCTAACCAAATTATTTCATGTAGCATTTAATATATATTGAACAGCGAGGTAAATAACTATATGCATAAAATCTCACTCTAACGTTTCAGTGTCGTCCTTTAGTGGATCTGCAAATAAAACACATAACCGTAAACTAAAAGCTCAACAACCAAAAGTATATGTATTTGATTTGCAGGGTACTCCCCCAACTATGACGATCGATGAGTACCTGTAAAACATTTTCTAGTAATCACAGGAAAATATGGGCGCCATATCAAACAATACACGTAATAATAACCTATACGTTTTTATCCTCTTTTACAATCTTTTATTTACTTAACCATCGCAAGTCTGTGTCCTGACATGTATAATAGAGCTCAATGAGGACAAAAGATGAAGAGAGAATTTTTTAGACATAAACACTGATCTAGGCAAGTTCTCAGTCACATATCATTCACGAAAATCATTTGAAAACCTGTTGTCTTTTGTGAAAGTGTTTCTGTTTTTCATAAATACTACGGCCCAAAATCACTACGTCTCTTGCATGTACTTCGATTTGTTAAACCCTCACTTACACGGCGAAGGTCCCCTACAGAGGGCAGCCTTACACCCAATCGCCCGATATTCTGCCACGCGATTTCTTGTCGCTGCCCATACGAAGAAAACCACACTTGTTCTCTTATTAGCTAGATTTAATGTCTGGCCCAGTCAAGTTCTCTTTGAACGTTCGTAAAACCAAAGAACCCGATCCCGAAGGATCCACTATACGACCTCATCGACAACAACAGACTTGTTTTGTTACCTTTAGTTTGTTATTATGTTTGTTGTAGAGTTCCTTAAATCCAGATTTCCCGCATAATATGATGTATGATATATCACATATTTAGAGAATAAATAGCATAGAAAGCATGTACAGTAATCACACATAACACATTTAGCACTTCAATCATGTCTTGACATATATTCTAGAAAAACAAACCCGATCATGTAACTTGTACGTTTAAGCCACGTCGGTCTAATCATATGCTAAAATCATGACATTAAATAATTATTCGTGTTCCTAGTTATATATCAATAAGATAATTTATCCCGATGAACATAGCCTTAATATCCCATAATGTTTATTATCAATAATCTTACATCCTTTTACACAAATCCCATAATTAAACATAAACTATGCATATAACACATAAGACATATAATCACGCATAACACACATAAACAAGCATAGTCACAATCATCCATGATAATACAACCCGAGACATTCCAATCTCATTCATAACCATCACAGCGACCCTACCGCAACTATACATAACCATACAACCTCCATTATCATCATTTCCATACTCAAGCTCACATATGTATATAAACCTATCCCGACAACCTCATCATCCCGACGATTTAACTAAACACAAGCATTACCGCGCATCAACACACATAGGCACAATCACTACATAAGGGTACAACCCGAAGTATCCCAACATCCTTCATAACCATCACAGTGCCCCATAACAACCTAAAATTCACGATCGCTTTCGATACCCAAGCCCCCTCATGAACATAACCCCTAACCCGACATCATCGCCATCCCTACGATCTAGCTCTACACAACACACAAATGCTCATTGACATCACCACACACTCTCCTTGAAACCCATCATACGATTCCCATCCACCACAACATATAAACAAGAGCAATACAGTTCGCATATGCACAGAATCACATCCTCGTCAACTCGACGATATCACATCAACAACAACACATCACAATTCCGCAATCCATCACACATTTTATGGAAATTCAAAGAAGTTTTAGTAGTGGTTACCTCCCCGGTGAGTCATTCGATACAAAACACGAGGCGAAATGACGAGAACAATCGAGCAAGACATCGAGCTGCACGGGCCGCACCGGGCTTGTCGGGCCAGGGTCGTCGGGCTGTCTCGGTGCTACTAAGTTGGCCGAACCTATCTTCGGGACTAGTAGAGCTGCTTGGGCCTGTCGGATATGTCGGGCTGTACCGGGCCGCAGTCGGGCCATGCAGATCCTTGTACCAAGCCGCTGTCAGGCCTGGTAATGGGCCGGGGTCGGGGTGTTGGTGTCCGTCTCCGCTACTAGTTGTCGTCATGGTTGTCGAAAGCCGATGGTGGCCGGTTGGACACCGCGATTGACCGGATCCATGGGTGGTTGTCGGATCTCGTGAAGACAGTCCTCAAGATAGTTGCTCCTTTTTTCCGGTGTGGAGAAGCTCCGACTAGGTTCTTAGTGGTTCAACGAGGCCATTGCCAGCCAGAATCGGGGTGTTTGATGGTGGTTTTAGTGGTGGCGACGGCGAAGATGATGGTGGTGAAGTGGTGGTACGCGGGGTGGTTTAAGAACGCGTCTGGGCTCGTGGTGGTGTAACGCCCCTGACTTTCCGCTCCGGAAGACACGTGAGCGTTATGCCGTCACGGACCCAGTTGAATCTTCTCCCGGCTTGCTGCTGCCTTCGTCTTGATGATCGTGTAGATGGTGGCGGTGATGGAATGATGATAATGATGTTGATGATGTTGATGATGTTGATGTTGATGATGTTAATTATGTTGATGGTGCCTTGATGATGGTGGCTGCAGGAGAGGTGGCTGGCTGCTGGTGTGGTGCTACGGCTGGAGGCAGGAGTGATGGAGAGGAAGTGGGAGAGATGGGAGTGGTGGTGTGTGCGGAAGAGTGGGGTGGGTGAAGTGGAGGGAAAAGGAGGATGTTTGGTGTGGTGGGTTTAAACCCACCTTTCGTCCCACGAAACGTCTCGTTCAGTCCATTATTCACCCAAATTCTGCAATATTAATCCATAAAAAATCTATTTGCATCGATAGATTTATTCCGTGTATGAAAATATGATCTCCCGAGTCATAATTCATTGTTTTTGTAATTAAATCGATAGTCCTTGCGCACAACGTAAATAACGATATAACAATGTAACGTTATTCGTTCGTAACGTTTATTTACACGTTCAACTAATCATCCCAAAATAATCCATCGTCATATTTGATTTAATTAATCAAATATTTTCTTAGATTTAAATATATAACTTTTTAGCACGATTTATTTTAAACTCATAACGTTATATATTCATCTCAAAACTCTCAAATTTCTCGGATATTACAGGTGGTTGGGGTCGCCTCGCCGTTGGCTGGACTGGCTGGATCCGAGCTCGCCGTCGGCTACGGCGGTGGAGATGGTGACGGATGGCGGCGGTGGTTGGCGGTGGTAGATTCGGTGTTAGATGGTGTGGTGTGGTGGAGTAGGAGATGGGGTTTGGTGTTGGTTTGAGTGGATGTGATTAATTAATCCCCCTCAAAATATTTCACAGATTATATTTATCCATGTTTCATATAATCTGTCTGTCGATAATTAATCGTTGTCGATTTAATTATCTCAAATATCTCATAATCAGTTCTCGTTCAATAGCCTCATATTTTCAAAGTTAAATTTATAACCCTAACGCGAAATAAAATTTATTGTTATAACATTTTTCGTTCATAAAATTTTATTTGCTCGTCCATCATATAAGTACTATACATATATTTTTAAAATCGAAAATTTTTTGGGATATTATAAATCCTCATCCATCAATATTGGGGCATGGTAGGTGCGGACGTGATAGAAAAAACTAAATGCTAAAATTGCTTAGCAACCATGTTGGTTGTCTGCTGTATATTTATAATATCAATTGACCAGCTACAAATAATTAAAAAACAAGTCACAATAAATCAGAAGATTGTAATTTCAAATTTAAAAATCAAAGCATATAATATTATCTAACAACCCCCCTCAAGTGAGACCGTGAAGCAAGAACAGTGAGCTTGCTTCTGAGGAACAAGAACCGGGCATGAGAAAGAGCCTTTGTAAAAGAATCTGCGATCTGGTCCATGGTACTGATATTTCGAACAATAAGCTGCTTTCAAGCCACCCGCTCACAAACAAAATGGAAATCGATTTCCACATGTTTTGTTTGAGAATGAAAAATCGGGTTGGCTGTAAGGAAAGTAGCTCCCAAGTTATCGCACCATAGAATAGGTTGTGAATGCAAAGGAATATGGAGTTCACGGAGCAGCTATAGGATCCATATAATTTCAGCAGTGGCAGAAGCGAGACTGCGGTACTCAGACTCCATATTGGATCTAGAAATTTTATTTTGCTTGTGGGAACTCCATGAAATCAGATTAGGGTCAAGATAAATACAAAAGGCACCATGGGAATGACAGTCATGCGGACATCCCGCCCAATCCCGGCATCCGAGTAAGCATGCAAAGTATAAGTCGAACAAGGCCTGAGAAGAAGACCATGTGACATATTACCTTTCAAATAATGTAGAATCCATTTAAATGCCATCCAATGTTTCGTCATAGGCGATTACATAAATTGACAAACTTTGCTGACAGCATAAGATATGTCCGGACGAGTTATCGTCAAATATTGGAGAGCACCGACTACACTTCTATATTCAGTAGGATCTGAGTATACCTCTTTAGAAGATGTTAGGCGGACAGAAGATGACATTGGTGTAGGCATTGGCTTCACTTCTAACATGTTGGGACAGCTCAAAATATCATGAATATATTTATGTTGTGACAACTACATTGCATCAGTGGAGCGAGACACCTCTATACCAAGGAAATAATTTAAAGGCCCAAGATCTTTCAAAGAAAACGTCGAGGACAGATCATGAATGACATCAGAATATCCTGTAAGTATTATATCATCAACATAAATGAGAAGAAATAGAACGTAAGATGATCCCCGTTTCATGAAGAGAGAAACATCGGCTTTAGAATCAACAAAGCCAAGTTGAAGAAGGTGATGGCGAAGTTTAGTGAACCATGCATGTGGTGCTTGCTTCAGGCCATAAATGATGAGGAAAACATGGATCCGTAAATCTAATCAGTTGCTTCATATAAACTTCTTCTTGAAGATCTTCATGCAAAAAGGTATTTGACACATCTAGTTGCTTAATCGGCCATTGGTGTGTGACTGCAATGCTAAGCACAAGGCGAATCATCACGGGCTTAATAATTGGACTGAATGTTTCTTCAAAATCGATGCCACGTAGTTGGTTGAAACCCTTCACCACCAGACGTGCTTTGAACCGATCAATTGAGCCATCGGGTTTTTGCCCATCAGAGCAGGAACCAAGGTCCATGTATAATTGCGAATCAATGCAATATACTCCTTTGCCATAGCACGTCTCCAACGAGGATCTTTTACAGCTTTTGTATAACAAGAAGGTTTTGTCTTTGCAAAAGAACATGCTGAGAAAGCATATTTGGGCTTAGGCTTACGTATAACCATCTTGGCTCTTGTTTGCATAGGATGAACAGGAGCTTTGGCTACAAAAGTTTGAGAGGGATTTATTACCGAACATGGATCTTGATCACCATCTTGAGCAGTCGCAAGAGTGGTCTGATCTTGTGCGGGAATAAGTACGTGAGAAGATGGAGCAAGACCATTGCTTTGAGGTTGATCTAGTGCAGGACTAGTGGATGGCATAACAGCTGGTCGTCGAAATATCATAGGAACAGGACCAAGAATAGATAGTTGAGGAGAGATTGAGGCATTTGAAGTCTTTAAACGTGCAAAGGGAAAAGTAGACCCATCAAACACAACATTTCTTGAAATATAAATGTGATTGGAGTCCAAACGCATGTATTTATAACCTCGATGTCGACTACTATATCCTAAGAACACACACTGTGATGAAGGAAATTGTAGTTTGTTTTGTGTGTATGGTCTAAGATGTGGACAGTAAGCACATCCGAGCACTTTCAAGAATTTATAGTCAGGAGGAGAACCGTACAATTTTTCCCAAGGAGACTTAAAGTTGATAACTTTTGAAGGCATACAATTGATCAGTAACGTAGCCGACTCAAAAGCATCAAACCAATAAAACCATGGGAATGGATACAGTGACAAGAAGAGACAAGCCCGTCTCGACTATGTGTTGATGTTTTCTTTCGGAAGACCACATTCTGCTCATGAGTATATGGGCAAGAAACTCGATGAGTAATACCAGATGATGAAAACAAACGATATAACGACTTGTACTCCGTTTCTCCATCTATGTGAAAATTCTTACTTTTCCGGCCAGAAAAGGTTTCAACCTTATTTTTGAAATGAAGGAAGATGTTTGGAACCTCACATTTGCATTTTAAAGGAAAAATCCATGTGAAACGACTAAAGGCGTCAACAAAGTGAATATAATACTTCGCACCACAAAGTGAAGGAATCGGTGAAAGACCCTAAACATCGGAATAGATCATGTCCACGGGACAATTGAAAATGGTATTGTTGGGAACAAAAGGAAGCCTATGTCTTTTGCCGAGTTGACATGAGTTACACAATGGTAGAGACTTGGTCGAAACTGGAAAAGAAAATTTAGATATAATAAGGCGAGTAAGATCAGGACTAGGATGGTCGAATCTTTGATGCCAAATAGAAGCAGTCTTTTCACCAAGCAAGACACATGGTTGATGAGAACTACGAACAACGGAAGTGTTTGAAAACATATATAGACCATCTTTAAGCTGCCCCTGAAGGATCATAGTTCCTTGCGAAAACCACGAGAAGTAAATACAAAGGAACTGTTTTGATCCTTGAGAAACTGAGAGACAGACAATAAATTCTTTTTAATTTCAGGAACTCCGACAACATTATGAAGGAGGAACTGGACGATTTGGTGTAGAGAGAGAGGTAGAGCCAATATGTGTTATACGTAAACCTTTATCATTACAAACAGCTATCTTCTCTGTCCCAGTATAATCTGAATGCATTTAGAGATTATTCATGTCAGCAGTAAGATGATTGGTTGCTCCTGAATCAGGATAGTAGCTTGACTCTGAAAATGGTTGATTAGAAGTATAAATCTGTGAAGAAGCAACAAAGGCTGAAGGCTGTGCAGGAACTCCATGATAAGAGACATCAAAACGTCATCGACAAGTAACCACACTATGTCAAAAAATGCCACAGAGTTGACATTGAATCTGATTCTGAGTTGATACAGAGCGGCTTCGACTATTGTTAGAGTTATGATGATGTCCACGAGCAAGTGGACCATCTCCATGTCGACCATTAATGCCACGACTTTTACCAGATTGATGAAAATATTGAGAACTGCTATCCTTGCTAGGCTGTTTAGATGCAACATGTGCTGATGGAGAAATTATAGCGTCATTAAGTTGAGCAGGGCATTCAAGACGCCGCTCATAGTTAAGAAGAAGGCTATGAACATCTGCCATGATAAATCGTCCAACTTGGGATATACAGAAATAGCAAATTAGACATAAGTAGGACCCAAACCATTGAGAGTATAGTCAATTAGATCCTGTGGTGTGACAGAGTGGCCAACAGCGACAAGAGAATCAGCTAATGATTTGATCTTTTTAATATACTCAGCCATGGTGAGGGAACCCTTAGAGCAAGTCCAACCTTGATGTTAAAATGAGTGTAGTCACTTTTATAATTTGGCACAAAAAAATGCAGTTGGTATCAATCAAAAAACTGCCACTCCAATATTTGAAGATAATTTACACCCCAAAAGTTTCAATTATAACAAATCTTCTCACGATCATAACATTCTTAGTTTGTCAATTACAATTAAATAATTAAATACTAATTTATGATCTTTTTTATTAAATTTTCAACACGTTGTATAAATTTCAATCTTTTTTTCAACTATTTTTTTAGTGTTTTTTTATCAAAAGATATCTTTTTTAGACTTATGCACAAAAGGTCACTCTTAAGATTTTAATTACCAATTGGTTTTTTTTTTCTTTTTCTAAAACACAATCAATCTCATTTAATGGTTTTTTATATCCGTAGACATCATATCCCATTTTGATTTTGATCACTCAATCACAATCAAAATTACCTTTAGTTAATCAATCTCTAAATAAATCTAACCCTAATCCACGCCTCTCATCTTCCTCCTCCTCCACGCTATATCTCCTTCCACCACCACCATCTTCTCCTCCAACAACAAGTACCTCATCCTCCCGTACGGTTTCGGCACCGATCAGTCCACCTGGCAATCGTGCGATGTCATTGGTCAAAGACATATCTGGAAGAGTGCGGTATTTTGATCTTTTCTCGACACTCTAATCCAATTATCATCTGTTTTACGGTATGCCTCACCTGCTATTACATACTTACATGAGCCTAAAGTGCTACCTCGGGATATTCTTTTTGCCTAAGGTATCATCTTGCAGTGGCTTTGATGGTATAGTACTATTGTACGGTATATTAGCTGATGTTTTGTTGATGCGAATGGCTCTTCTCTTGGCATATCTACTTTGATGGTTTGTTGGTCAAGCCCTAGTGGTTCTCTTGTTCCGAAATAGTTGGTGGTTTGTTGGTGCTCTCGAGTGGTTGCATGCGATAGAGAGAGGTTCAAAAAGATTTGTGATTTTGGGATGCACTATCTTCGAAGATTAATGGAAGATAGAGAGTGATGAATGGGTGCACTGTCGGACACACTGTGTTATAGATGTCAATTTTGGGATGCATTATTCGGGATGCACTGTTCGGACGTACTGTATTGTAAATGTTAGTTTTGGGATGCATTATTTGGGATGCACTATTTGGACGTACTATCTTTAGAGATATCTTGTTTTGCGTGGCATTGGTTGGAACATACTATTCGAAAGCACTGTCGATGATAACGACGACGACATTTGTGAAGATAATATATTAGGGTCAGACTTATGAGAAATTTTAATTGTAATTTGATTTGAGATATATATCTTGCCTTATATTAGTAAATATGAGTGAATATTATGTATCCTTAATTATGATGATAAATTAGTACATAAATTGTGATGGTGACTGATTGATAAAAAAAATCTTTTGTACAATTTATTGGTAAATAAGTTTCAAAAAAATGATCTATTGGTAATTCTCTCTTTTGTTTTTTACTTAAATTCTTTTATTCAAATGTCTAATTATTTTTCCAACTATATACTTATCTAACTCTTGATTAAAATATTTTATTTATAATTATTTGATAATTTTCTAAACACGAAAAAAATAGTCATCTTTGATGACGTGACAAGGATAGATGTGTTTATAATTGGTGTCAAATATATAATCAATTATAGCTCCGTTCTATTTTGACATCGGTTTTAACTCATAATTGGAGTATTATTTTTTCTATTTTGATACCAAATTATAAAAATAACACCACTTTTAATTCATGATTGGACTTGCTTTTAGTAATAAAAGACAGTTTATGAGGAGACAAACAAAGTTTGAAGAGTTGACCATACCGAATGAGAAGTCAAACACCCAATCACTTGTGCAAGAACATTTTCTTTAAGAGAAGAAATGATCCAGCCTAAAATCAACTGGTCTAGTTCCTGCCGAGCTATGTACTCGGGGTTTACAACTATCACAGATGACGATGAAGAAGCATCACCAACTTTATCATTGGCTTCAGTGTCGGTTGACAGAGTTGAAGCAATATGTTTTGGTGGGCATGGAAACGACCCATCAACATATCCAAGGAGACGCAGGCCACGTAAAGTGGGAAGAAATTCTGCCCTCCAAACCAAATAGTTGGGACCGTCAAGCTTTACAGTCACCATGTTGAAGACATTTTTCATTTGTATTTGAGTTGGAGATTCCGAAGAAGAAGAATAAGAAGAAGAGTTGGAAGGAGGAGAAGCCATAGATCAGGAAAGTTAATCCAACGAGGCTTTGATACCATGATAGAAAAAACTAAATGCTGGAATCGCATACCAACCATGCTGGTTGCCTGCTGTATATTTATAATATTAATTGACCAGTTATAACAAATTACAAACAGTTAAAAAACAAGTTACAATAAACTAGAAGATTGCAATTTCAAATTTCAAAACCAAAGCATCAGATATTATCTAACAGGACATCACCCAGCTGGTCTTGGCTTATTTCAATGGGACAACAGACATTTCAGAGGTAAATCATACATTTATTGTTGATTTCACATGCCTCAAATTATTGAGGAGCATGCTTGATGTGATTTACTTTGACTTTTATTCATGCTTGAAGATCTTTGGGTGCATGTTTGGTTGATCTCCTTTGTTTTCTTTTGCTTCATCTCATCCGGGGAAGACAATATCTTTGGCCATAAAGACAAGAGGAGAAGCAATGGAAATAAACTAGGAAAAACTCATAATATTTTGTCCATAAAATTTTCTAAGAGAGCTACATTTTCCCTTAGAGAGTTTGTGAGCCTTTGTACAAAGAAGAGTTATACTTCTTAGGCTCTTTTAGTGGTGATCTCAATGTTGGTATAACTCCTTTGTATCTTCTTATTTTGATTAGTGATTTTTTCGTCATCAGTAACTGGTCACGGTTTTCTTTCGTAAGAGTTTCCACGTAAAATATTGTGTTTTTTTATTTGTGCTATTTATTTTTTGTTTATTGGTGCGATACTGTTATTAATCCGCATAAGTTAGTAACGATAATTTATTAGTGGCATTAAAATCTAAGGACCTTTGGTTGTAACATTTATGACGCTACGTCCTAAAACGATTTTAGGCCCATAAGTTGGTGTAATGTAATCTACAAGCTGGTGTCCAAGACGATTACTAACCGATTACGAGAGGCATTACCATATGTCATTTCAGATTCACAAGGTGCATTTATCCAAGATCGACTAATCATGGATAATGTTGTGGTAGCGTACGAGAGCATGCACTACTTGAAGAACAAAAAACAGGGACATACAGGGGTATATGTAGCGAAGCTGGATATGGCTAAGGCCTTTGATCGAGTGGAGTAGGGATTTTTACAATAGGTTCTTACACATATGGGGTTTCCAAACAGATGAATAGCTTTGATTTTGTGATGAATCTCCACTGCAACTATTCCATTCTGATTAATGGGAAACCCACCACTCCGATTATCCCGTCCCGAGGTCTCCGACAAGGGGACCCGATGTCGCGTTATTTATTCATTGGATGTGCTGAGGCTTTTTCCTTTCTACTGCAGAGAGCGTGGGAAAATCATTCTCTCTGTGGATTAAACCACCTATTTTTCACCAATGATAGCCTTATTATGGGAGGGGCATGCACTCCGGAGACTGTGGCGTTGCATCAGATCCTAAGCACATATGAAGCTGCTTCAGGCCAAAAGGTTAATACGAAGAAGTCTGTGTTATGCCTCTGTTCGAGCACACCTCAGGAGACCAAGCAACAGTTTGCTTCGATCAAAGGCATGCGTACTGGCGTTGACCTAGGTTCCTACCTGGGGCTGCCCATCTCTTGCGGACGTTCGAAGAAGATTTTATTTGCGGGGGTTATGGACAGAATGTGAAAGGCTTTACAGGGTTGGGATGCCAAACTGCTCTCTCTAGCGGGTAAAGAAGCCTTAGTTAAAGCAGTTCTTCAGGCCATCCCCACATATCTAATGTCGTGCTTCCGTTAGGCAGATTGTGTTGTGAATGACCTACAGAGAATTAGTAACCGCTTTCTCTGAGGGTCAACAGAGGGGGATCAAAAATTCACTGGATGAGCTGGTTAAGGATGTGCTTTCCCAAGTCAGAGGGTGGTCTCGGGTTTTGTGAGTTTGGTAGTTTTAACGATGCTCTCCTTGCAAAACAATTGTGGCGATTCCTACATCAACCCCACTCTCTGGCTGCTAGAGTTTTAAAGGTCAAATATTATCCTTCGTCGACGGTCCTAGATGCAAAGCTGGGTCAAAACCCCTCCTTCTTATGGCGCAGCTTGATGTCAGTTCAATCTCTCTTGTCACTAGGCCTCTGTGTCGCGGGGTTGGTATAGGAAAGAGCATTCGAGTTATAGGAGATCCTTGGGTACCTAACTGCTGGTGCGTTGTTCCTATTGGTAGTGGGTTTCCCTCCGTAGGGTCCACAAGTAATTATAATCTTTTTCATGAAGCACTCATCAAATGAAGCATCAAGACTAATCAGTTGCACTCGGGACAAATCAAGAGAACGCGCGGGAATTCGGCAAAGACGACAGAAGCAATTTAACGCGGTGAAGGAAGGAATAAAAACAGCATCCTCAATCACTATAAATAGGGAGCAAGGGGTGAA